>CAUYSK010044311.1:0-35560 GCA_963575035.1 Avahi laniger | reverse complement strand
GCAATCCTACTGTCTCAGCCTCCCAAGTAGCTGGGACTACAAGCATGAGCCACCATGCCCGGCTAATTTTTTCTATATATATTTTTAGCTGTCCAATTAATTTCTTTCTATTTTTTGGTAGAGACGGGGTCTCGCTCTTGCTCATGCTGGTCTCGAACTCCTGAGCTCAGAACGATCCGCCCACCTCGGCCTCCCAGAGTGCTAGGATTACAGGCGTGAGCCACCGCGCCCGGCCAATTTTCTTCTCTTTTACAGAGTAAGAAATTGAGATTCAGGAATATTAATTTGCTTAGCATCAAAAGCCTGATCTTTATGCTCGGCCAGTTCCACCTCGTTTTACTTAGTTTCCCCATGTCTGTGTTAGTAAACTAATAATTAAAAGGGTCTTGCATTTTAGATCACTTTTTAACCCAAGGGCATGCTGCAGCCCACCAGAAGGCCATTGAACAAACTGAAAATCATGACCTGAAGGCATGTTTCTAAGGTCGTATTTAGAAGAATTGAGCTCTTGAATCCCTAGATTTCCTTGTCACTACTTTATTCTTCTGGTAAAAGTTTTATTTTTAAAGGTTTTATACACATATATTGGCGTGATAATCCTACTACAAGAAAAATCAGTTATGTTTTTTTCACAGAAGAAATATAAAATACCAAATACAGCTACAATTTATATATCTAGGACTATAGCTTTTGTGCAATAAAACTTAATTGGACCAAGAGTAAATGTATGGTTTAATATTCAGAGAATCTCATTCTTAGAAGCCACAGAGTATGGTTAACACTAACTTGTTCATTCGTACATCTGTTATGTACATCTATTATCTCTTTCCAAAAAAGAAATCTTAAATTATTTTCATTTTAGAATCATTTGCTAACAAGTTTTTATTTAACTTAGTTAAATCTAACACCACAAGACAGTTAAATTTTCTTTATTGTTTTGGTTTGAGTTTTTAAAAGATTTCCTTTTTTTTCTTCTCAGCTTAGTACAGTACGGAAACTACTTTCTGAAAAGGCCACTGATGTGAACACTAGGGACGAAGATGAGTATACCCCTCTTCATCGAGCAGCCTACAGTGGACACTTGGATATTGTCCGTGAGCTGATTGCACAAGGAGCAGATGTTCACGCAGTGACTGTGGATGGCTGGACCCCCCTGCACAGTGCTTGTAAGTGGAATAACACCAGAGTGGCTTCTTTCTTACTTCAGCATGACGCAGACATCAATGCCCAAACAAAAGGCCTCTTGACACCCTTGCATCTTGCCGCTGGGAACAGAGACAGCAAAGATACCCTAGAACTCCTCCTGATGAACCGTTACATCAAACCAGGTCTGAAAAACAACTTGGAAGAAACTGCATTTGATATCGCCAGGAGGACAAGTATCTATCACTACCTCTTTGAAATTGTGGAAGGCTGTACAAATTCTTCACCTCAGTCTTAACGGTTCTAGTAATTTTCTTAAGTTTCTAAGTATTAGTGCCTCTTGTGTGAGATGTAAAATATTCCCCTAATACAAAGGTGACATCAAATGTCTTACTTTGGAAACTCAGTGGCACTAATTATAATGCTCTTCCAAGTGAATTGCCTGCTCTTGATGTCAAAATGCATTTGAAAGCTGTTGGGATATGTCTTTAATGATTTCTGTGAAGTTCGTGATTTTTATCAGAAATAATTTTAACCTGCCTATACTTAGAAACATGACACGGGTTGTACAGAACCTAATGATATTTTTGGTGCTGATCCAAGAGAAATATATTTTTAAATATCCCACATCCTGGATGTTTGTTGAGTATTTAGTATATTGACATATATTTTTATAAGGTGAGATAACTCAGAATTAAACTTTAAGGTCTTAAATATTCTGGTGCAGTTCAGCTGTATTCTCTGTATTACCATAGCCAGTTGTTTTCATTTTGAACCAGAAGAACTAACATATTAGTGACTTGAATCTTAATAAGTTAAAAAAAAACACCAAAAAACCTAGATCTTTGTCCTTTAGAACATAGACCATTTTCAGGAAGCAGTTAGCTAAGTGTTTAATCCATGAATGTTGTATACTGCCTCCCCTACCACAACTGACATGATCCTGTGGACAGTCCTACCTCACCCTGTTCAGCCTACGTGATCCATATTCTATTGGTGAATCAGTATGACCTTTTAGACATGCACACAACTGTACCTTGGTCCAAGAGATCATAATATAGCTGCTATCCAACTGGCTTTACCTGCCTAACCCTGCTGATTTGAGTATTGTTCATACAGACTCGTGAGTTCACAGGAAATAGTGATTTTCTAAGATCTTCATTTTATACAAACCATACAAAGGCAAAGTGATAAGGGCAAAGGAATTCTAAGAGTGAGGGGATGATTATTACCTTGGGGCTAAAATCCGAAAGTGGCTCAGGCTTAAAAAGAAAACTGTGGATAGTGACAAAAAGTATAAATATGAATATTCAAGAAAAATAAAGTGTAAGTTTTGAACAACAAAAAAAGCATGAATCATCTTTTTTTTTAACCTATTTATCTCTTCTTGGATCCAGAACATAACTATTCACATCCAGCATGCATATATTTATTTAATATCTACTCTCTCAGTCTCTCCAGCAGCAATTTCCCATTGACCACCTAGCGCCCTGTGACTAACCCCAAAGAGTTTTCTCTCAACTTCTCAACACCAGAACTAACACCCTAGGGGAAGGGAACTAAACCAATTGCCCTTTTCTTCAGTTGCATATTTTAAATGTCTACCAAGGCTTATCTCTTTTAAGCTAGCCCATGTGACTCAGTCACTCTAGACTGCGTAATAACATTATTTAATCAAATATATATAATTAGAACAAATTAGATCATCTCAAAATTAAGTTAAGGATAAGATATGAACTGAATCATAGCAACAAACAGGATCCCAAGAGTTAGGAGAGCTTCAGTAATTCTGTAGTGTCTGGCTAAGAGATACCTTGGTTTCACAGTATTAACTCTAACAGGGGTTGTGGTAGAAAGTGAGAGGTTGGTTTCTGTGTAATCTGGCCTAAGTGATACTAAAGGACAGGTACAACTGACTGACAGTGGTAGAATAGGACCCCATCTGTCCAAGTAGCCAGCTAACCAAGGCTGCCTCGTCTGAAAGTCACAGAGCCCATGGCTTCTTTCTCACTTGAGATTGGGTTGCATCCGTGATTCTACGTAAACTTTCCATTTAAGTGTGGGCCTCAAAAAGCTTTTTTATTTCTGATAAGGACCTGTGATGTAACTACTTTCTTGTTTTCAGGCCTCAACTCACCAGTGCTAGACAGCAAACTCAAGACAGAAGAGAAATCCCATCCCTGAGGGCAGAATTTGTATTGTTTGCTTCCTTTATACTTGCCTTAGTTTTTAGACTGCTCTATCCACACAAGGCATTCATTAATCATGCTTTTGACAATATCACTTTCCTGTACTTTCCAGTTGAAGCAGGCTAAGTAGCCAAGTTTGCAGACAATTTAATCTTGGAAATTTATACAAAGACTTTTTAAAAAATAAAACCTGGGCCAGGCACAGTGGCTCACACCTATACTTTGGGAGGCTGAGGCAGGAGGATTGCTTGAGGCCAGAAGTTTGACACCAGCCTGGGCAACATAGTGAGACCCTGTCTCTACAAACAAAAGAAAAAAAAATAGCCAGTCATGGTGGTGTGTACCTGTAGTCCTAGCTACTAGGGAGGCTGAGGCAGGAGGATCACTTGAGCCCAAGAGTTCAAGGTTACAGTGAGCTGTGACTGCACCACTACACACCAACCTGGGCAACAGAGTAAGATGCTGCCGCTAAAAAAATAAAAACAAAAACTAAGTTTTTCCTAACTAAGGGCTTAATTTTGATTAACTTAAATGCTTGAGGTGACTTTTGTCATTGTTCAAGGGACACATAATTCTTAGGCCCACAGTGAAACTAGTTGGCTTTGCTTTTATAAGTCTTAAATATGCTTTTCCAGGGAGCCTTCTGGCCCACAACTTTCCACAGTGATGGGATTTAGATCTTTATTCTACAGTATGAAGACATTCATTTATTTATATTCTTTGACCTCTATTGTGGTATCCATCGCTATTCTAGAAGATCATGATCAAAAGTCCAGGGACTACTCTGAGACACATCCCATACCAAAGTGAAATCCCTGGATCAACTCTCAGTTCCTGATCAACACATATAAATCTTCACCCTAGCTGCAATGGCTCTAGGAATCCATGCAGCTGCCTGCAAAATAAGATCATCACATCTTTGATTATGCCTTTTCCATAGCTAGTTTATCATAGGATGCTCCAGTCCTTCTGTAGGATTACTATTAATAGATGACCGTTCAACTTGTTCAATATGACATGCTTTCTCTAAAGGGAATTTAGGATCTATGTTTATTGAATTCAGAAGACAGTAAATTAATAAAGATTGAACACAGCTGATTGATGTTTAAAATTCCTGGAACTTTCCCTTTGAAATCCCAAAATTTCACTTCTGGGGACCTCAGTGGAAATAATCTACACCAGAGCTATCACATAGAATCATAATGCAAGATACATATGTAATTTTAAGTTTTTTCTAATAGCCATATTAAAACAAAAATGGATGAAATTAATATATATTAGTCTAAACATCCAAAAGAGATTTCAACATGAAATATATATTAAAAAATTATTGAGATATTATACCTTCTATTTTTGTAGTAAGTCTTCAAAATATAGTGTGCATTTTATAGCACATCTCAGTTCAGACTGACTACATTTGAAGTTCTCAATAGCCACATTTGACTAGTGGCTACTCCATCAAACAGTGTAGGTCTAAATGCCTGATCATTCCCTGGAGACATAGAAGGATGGTTATGAGGATCATTAAACTTTAAGTCAGACAATTGGGGTTCCAATCTTGAGTGCTACGTAAGTGTGACTTTGGGCAAATAGCTTCGGTTTTCTCATATGTAAAATGGGCATAATATCTATCTTGTAGTGTTGTAAGGAATAAATGACATAATATATGTAAATAACCTATGACATGAAGGTACTCAAAAAATGGTATTGAGTGGTTCTGTTCCCCAGCATTTCAAGCAGAAATGCCCTTCCTGTTTTAGGTATTTGGATCCTTAAAGATCCTGTATGTAGCTTTTCCTTTATATTCCTACAGTGTCGCATAACCTTCCATTAAAATATGCAATATAGAGTTTTTTTCAAGAATCCGAGCAACTCCACTCCTAGAAAAAATGCCTACCCCATTTCCAAAGGTTCCTGCCACAAATCAAGGGTCTTGCTCCAACCGAAGAAAAACTCAAGGAATAAATAAATAAAGCAAAAGAATTGAAGCAAATATTAATAATTACAAGGACTAGAAGGAAATGAGGTTCAGAGAGAAAATGTATTTCCGGAGTGGATCCAGGGCCTTGAAATTAAGAATGGCGTATTGCTCATGCTCTGTGCAGCCTCCCAACACCAGGTTTTTGTTAACGCTGAGCAAAAGGAATAAAAACACAAAAACATTCATTTTTGGTTCATCACTTTAATTCAAAACTCAGGTACATCTAATAGTCCTCACTATGAATTTAATGACATGGCCACATCCTCCAGTGGATCTCACGGTAGCAGAATTCGTAGGCCAGAAAATCGGCTTAATGAAAGAAATAGCTTATAAAATCTAAACGCAAACTACTCCACAATTTATTTTCGTCCTTCACTTTCTATTACAATATGTTTCGCATTTCATCTCTACTAGATGTATAGTACTTGACAATTAGGAAAACATTGTTAGAGAAATAATGTGAGTTCAGAAAGGGAACTGTCTGCTGTGTAGTCATTAGAGTTCTGTTTTCAGATGCGGCTGCCTTAAACAGAGGCAATTTTTAGCAATCAACAGAGAGAGAGAGAGGCCAGAAAGTGAGCCTGCCATCATTAAAAAAAAAAAAATCAGATGTCTATTAGGTTTTTCCAAACTCCAATTTAATAACGCATGAGAATATGTATACTGATTGCAGGGACCAACTCTAGGAGTAAGACATAGCTCTGCTGTGAGAATCTGTGAAGACCTGATACAACAATGAGATGCTTCAGTGTATGTACCAGAAAAAAAGCACTAGAATTCAGATGATAATAGCTTTCATGTGCTTTTGTATATTTCCTATTAGAAGATATGCAAACCTCATAAGGAGAAGCAAATACAAGAAAAGATATTAGGCTCCTTTCATCCTTTCTTTTGATTTTAGTCTGTACCTTTGGACGATAAGTGGTTTGGGAGTCCATCTAGAAAGGTAACTGTATGTCAGCGTTTCTCAACCTCCACGCTGTTGACATTTGGAGCCAAATAATTGCTGTGGAGGGCATCCTGTGCGTTGCAGGATGTTAGCAGCACTCCTAGCCTCCACTTACTACCAGTGGCACCTCCCACTCTCCCAACCCCCCAGTTATGACAACCAAAAATATCTCCAGACATTGTCAAATGTCCCCTGCTGTATGTCTTCAAAAATCTAAGGCGGGAGATTTCATAAACCTGGCCAGCCACATAGTTGTTTTTATTAGCATGCAAGTAAATTTTATGTAAAGCAAGTTTCCCTAGATTTTGTTAGGTATGCCAAATATTTCTTAGTGTACATCCAAAAATTAGATAATCATCAATTCTACTTTTGATTTTTAGTATTTTCTTGATGAAATCACTTAAACACATCTTAAAAAATTGAGCTAAAATATACACTTAGAAAAGGAGAACTCTCCAATACTAGGTGTTGTTTTTAAGAAAAATTCACTTCCTACTCCCAGTTTTGGCCTCTAGGAAATTTGCTCTTTAGGTCAGATGAGCTTATTTTTAGAGAAATTCAATTTCTATTAATGTGAGATGATAGTTACATTATGATTTTTAATAGGTTGTACTATTACAAATGTAATTATTTTATTGCATTGCTGATAAAATGGCAATTAAGTTAACACACACACTTAGCTTCTAGATTAAAAAAAGGATAAGAGAAACTAACAGACTCTGTCAGAGCAGTTCCAAGTATAAACTGGAGAAATAGAAGACAATGTCTTAATGTTATTACTAAAATTCTTTTAATTTGTTATTTAAATGTAAAAATCATATGGTATAATTTATTTTGGCAATTACTTTTACTTTAAAAGTTAATTCTCAGATGAAATACATCAAAATCATAATGTACCAAAAAAACATGTTTATCAACCTACTATGTGGTTTTGTTGTACATACTATACATTTCAGTAAATACCTGGCATTAGGACTGCGGTGCCATAGGGTACAGTTATAATCAGCTTTTGTAAAAACTGCCAAACCAGTTCTCCACAGTGACTGTACCAATTTACACTCTTAGCAGCGAGGAATGAGAGTTCCAATTGCTCCATATCCTCCCAACCTTTGTTACTTGCCAGGTTTGTTGCTTTTTGTTCCTTTTGTTTGTTCGTTTAACAGCCATTCTAGTGAATATGTAATAATATTTCATTATAGCTTTAATTTGCATCATCCTGATAACTAATGACAGGAGCAATTTTTATGTACTGATTGGCTATTTGGATCTCCTCTTTTGTGAGGTGCTTGTTCATCTTTCTCCATTTTCTCATTGGGCTGTGTACACTTTTCTTAGTGATTTGTAGGAGTTCTTTTATCTCTTCTGGATACTAGATATTTTTTTGATATACATATTGCAAAAATGTTCTTCCAGTCTGTGGCTTGCCTTTTCACACTCTTAATGGTGATTTAAATGAAGAGAATATCTTAATTTTAATGACCTCTAAATTTATCTATTGTTTTTCTTTAAAGTTAGTGCTTTTGGTTTCCTGCTTAAGAAATATTTGCCTATTCCAAGATCATGAAGATTTTTTTTCCTGGTTATTATCTAGAAGCCTTAGTGTTTTATCTTTAGTGCTATAATCCATTTTGAGTTGATACTTGTGTTTGCTGTGTGCTAGGAGTCAAGGTTCATTTTTCCCATATGAATATTCAATTTACTCAAAGCCATTTACTAAAAAGACTGCCTCCTCACTAACACACACACACTACATTGCAGTGACACCTTTGTCATATATTTGGTGACCATATATGGTTGAGTCTGTTTCGTTCCACTGATCTGTCTTTGCCCCAATATTACAGTTTTAATACTGTAGCTTTATAGTAAATCCTGATTGTATATAAATATTTCAACTTTGTTCTTATTCTTCAAAGTTGTTTTTGCCATTCTTGGTCCATTGTATTTACCTTTCAATTTTAGAATCTTCTTGTCAATTTCTATTTTAAAACAACCCTGTTGAGATTCAGATTGTGATTATATTAAATTTATAGATACATTTGAGGAGAATAAACATCATTATAATATTCAGCATTACAATTCTTGAATATGCTATAACATATTTCTGCATTTATTTAGGTATTCATTAATTTTTTGATAATGTTTTAGAGTATTCTAGTGGCATTCTTTTTCTCTTTTTAAAAATCTATTCTTATGTATTTGGCAGCTTTTGATGCTATTCTAAGTGAGTTTTTTTATATTCCATTTTCTATTTTTTTGTTGCTGTATATAAAAGAAAAATTTATTTTTTCTATTGACTATGCATCCAGTGACCTTGATAAATTAATTCCAATAGCCTATCTGTACATTCAGTTGAATTTTGTATGTGTACAACCATGTTGATAGCTAATAATAACAGTTTAATTTCTTCCTTTTTATTTTTTGAATTCAGTAAATAATATAGCTTTATTTTCAAATATTAAACAACCTTGCATTCCTACAATAATCACAACTTGATCATGATGTGTTATATTTTAACATGATGGGTTACATTTGCTAATATTTTATTTAATATTTGCATTAATCTTCATGAGAGAGATTGACCTATAATTTTCCTTTTTAATAATGTTCTTTTAGATATTTGTATAAAAATGAGTTGGGAAGTGTTAACATTTTTTTCTAATTCCTGGAAGAGGTTGCATAGGATTGGTGTTATTTCATGCTTACATGTTTGGGAGAATTCACCAATGAAGCTTTATATATTCTTTATGAGATAAGTTTTAATTTTGAACTTAATATCTTTAATAGTCATAGCTTTATAACTACTTCTATTAGGTTAAATTTCTTATTGTGTCTATTTTGGAAAGTGATGTTTTTTTAAGTAATTTCTCCATTTCATCTAAATTATCAAATTTACCAGCATCAAATTATTCAAAATATCTTAGTGTCTTTCTAATATCTGTACAGTCTTTAGGTATAGCTTTGCCATTTCTGATACTGGTAAAGCTAGTTTTAAAGAAATTTATTCTGTGAGAACTGACACAAATTACATTCAACATCTTTAAAAATAGTTCACTTGAAATTCAGAAATATTTCTAGTTTGACTTTTTTTCTATTGGCTCTTGACAAAAGTTAAGAACATAATGTTAAAATAGCATCATGAATCAATCAAATGAAATTTAAGTATTTTTGCTTTCAAATTATATAAACCTATGGTAGATAAGGATATACTGAGTATAAGTCATTTAGAATAATGCTTTGGAAATTATTTCAGGCATTTGGACTTTTGATAGGTGGAAGCATTCAGCAAAAGCCAAGGCGTGTTGGTAGTGATGCAGCTAGATGGAAATGGTGATAAATTCATTTCAAATACGTTGAGTAAAAATCACACACACACACACACACACACACACACACACACACACACACACACCAGCAATTCTCTTCAGATTAGCTCTTAGGCAGAATGTGAGCTCAGCTATATTGAAGTTAAGGAGTTTAGTATGTTTGTTCATTGCTGCATCCCAGCACACTGTAGAAATTCAATAACCATGTGTTAAATGAACGAGGCACGCCTGATCTGCCTCCAGAAATCCCTTGGGTACTGGGGAGCAGTTTGAAATCTATTGAACTAGATGATCTCTAGCCTTCTCATTGCTCCAGCGTTTTATGACTTTGTGATGTTCAGCCAGCAGTTAGAAGGGAAGGACTAGAGTCAGGGTAAAGACTGAATCTGTAGATATTTAAAAGGCACAGCCTCAAGGTTATAATTAAAGTTTTGGAGTCAAATGAAATAGTGCAAAAGGAGAAAAAAGAGCAAAGATCCAGGAGAGTACTTGAAAGAATGCCTACATGGATGAATTAGAAATTCTGGAAAGAATGGTGACAGGAATGGGACATAACCTCTAGAGAGGGGGCTGGGAAGCCAGGAAAATGTACCATTTTGGAAACCAAGAGATTTTCCAGAAAAATGGGTATAAAACATTGTCAAATGCTATTAGAGAGGTCAAGACACATGGCAAAGCGCAACTTGATTTGGAGATTCAGAGGTATCAGGTGACCTGCAAGTGACCAAATTCAATAAAATAGTGAAAGTAGAAACCAGACTATAAGAAATTAAACAGTTAAGTTGGACGTGAGCAACTAAAGCCCCAATGTGAATTAACTGAGCAACTAAAGCCCCAGTGTGAATTATCTTGTCAATAAAATAGGCCACAAAGGAAAAGAAATAGAATTACATAAAATCGAGATATTTAGCATGGCAAAGGGAACTATTTTGTATGCTTTCGAAAAGAAATGAAACAATCAGTAGAGTGATAAGGAATGAAATAAATCAACATACAGAAGATAGATAATAGAAATCTGGAGAAGTTTCAAGTGGAAGAGGAAAAGCATAGAGAAGTGGAACTGTCATCACTCTGCTCTTTAATTTCCTCATAAGCAAATGAGAATCTATAAGAGTCCTTCTAATTTTAAGAGTTTATAATTCTATAGGACAGGTTCTATGAAAAACAACAATCTTTGGGGACAGGAGTGAAATGAGAGCAGCAAAGTGAACTTCTTAAGCACTTGGTAAAAATCTTGAAATAAACAAATGCCAGAAAAAAGTTGTACCTATCGTTCCTTTTTATTGACTTTTCACTTGCACTTTAAGAAAATGTGAGTAAGCACAGAGACTGGACAAAAGCCTGTGGTTGTACAGGATGCTAAGACCTATGAACCAGATCTGATTCATGTCCCCTCTGAATCTGGTTCCTCATTTGTAAAGTCAGATTAATAATAATATTAATTACCTTGTATTGAATTCCTACCATGCCAGGTACTATGCTATGTACTAACAGCTTTATTGGGATATAATTTACATACCATAAAATTCATTCTTTTAAAGAACACACTCACTTATACTGTGTGTTTTACACATAGTGTCACGTAATACTTAACATCAGTTTCATGAAGCAGTTATTATGATCTCCAAGTGGCAAATGGGGAAACTGAGTCTCTGTAAGATAAAGAATTTGTTCTTAACCAATTAGTTTAATATCTTATCCATGACTCAGAAATAGAGAAATTTCTTTTACTTTTTCCCGCTTCCCTTTCCGAGATTCCAATGAAGATCTTAAAGGATAGAGTACATCTTCATTCATTCATTCAATTCATTTCACCTAGATCCATTCTATGTGCTTAGAACTGAGCTAGGGCCCATGGACGCAAGAAGAGGACAGACCAGTGGGAAAAACAGCATTTTAATAGTCCCTTATTCGTAATATTTCCCATCTTCATCCTAACCCTCTCTTCTACAACTGTAATCTTTCTGAATCACTTAACTGACCATTATCATTCCTTCCCCCCAAAATCCTTTAATGTTTCACAGACTTCCACTTCTACCCAAGGTGGAGTAACAGGATGGATATGCCCTCTCACCTGAAATAGCCAATAAGAAATGTATAAAATATGGGCAACAACAGTTTTCAAGACATTAGACATTCAATCAAAAATTTCCAGGCATGCAGAAAAGTCAAAAAATACCAACTGTAATGAGAAAAATTAATCAATTGAAACTGATCCAGAACTGACACACGTTAGAATTAGCAGAGAAGGCCATTAAAACAGTTACTATAAGTATATTCTATATGTTCAAAAAGGTAAGTAGACAAATGAAAAATATACTGGGTTGTATTAATGGCAGATTAAGATTGCAAAAGAAAACATTAGTGACCTCAAACACGTAACAATAGAAACTATACAAAATTAAACAAAGAAAGATAAAGAGTCAACAATGAAAAGAGCATCAGTGAGCTGCAAGGCAACTTCAAGCAGCCTAACATACAGGTAACTGGAGTCTCTGAAAGGGGATGAGGGAGACAGGAAAAAATATTTAAAGATATAATAGCTGAAAAATTTTCTAATTTGTTGAAAACTATAAACCCATAGACCTAAGAAACTCAACAAACTCCAAACACAAGAAATGAAGAAAACAATACCAAGACACATTGTAATCAAATTGCTCAAAACCAATGAAAAAGAGAAATTTTTAAATGCAGCTAGAGCAAGGACATGTTATATACAAGGAAATAAAGACAAGGCTGACAACAGAATTCTTAACAAAGCCTATGCAAATGAGAAGACAGTAGAGCAGCAATTTTAAATTACAGAAAGAAAAAATCATCAACCTAAAACTCCATACCCAGCAAAACTATCTTTCAAAAGCAAAGGGAAAAATAAAGACTTTCTCATCATACAAAACCTGAAAAAAATTTCAGTAGCAATCACTATAACAAGTGTTAAAAGAAGTTCTTCAGGCAGAAGAAAAATGACACCAGGTAGAAATATGAATCTACATGAAGAAATAGTGCCGGAAATGCTATACGGGAAAATATCTTAAAAAAAAATTTATTACTCAACTCTCTTTAAAAGATAATCGAGAGGAGAGAATTTCTGGGAAAATGGTAGGGCAGGACGCAACAGGAATCTCTCTCCCTGACTAAACAACAATTACACTGACAAAATCTGTCTGATGTAACTATTTTGAAACTCTGGGTCTACTGAAGGCTCGCAACTCCCAGGGGAAGGCTTAGATTTAAACTCAGTTTAATTTCAGTAAATTTTAGCTCTTAGAACACTAACAGCTACCCATCTGCTACCCCTAGTCCTGTTGCAGACAGCTGTGCTTCTATTCCTAAAGCAGCTTGCATATAGCTTACGGGAGCCAGGTTGCGCAAAAAGGACCCCATTCTCCATATATCTGGAATCTGTTCTCTGACTGCTGATGGCTATTTCTGATCACAGAGCACCTGCAGTCCCAGCTACTTCGGAGGCTGAGGCAGGAGGACCACTTGAGCTCAGGAGTTTGAGGCTGTGGTGAGCTGTGATTGTGCCACTACACTCCACATTCAAGTCTGAGCAAGACTCTGTCTCTGAGAAAAAGAAAAGGGGCCAGGAGCGGTGGCTCATGCCTGTAATCCCAGCACTCTGGGACTCCGAGGCGGGTGGATTGTTTGAGCTCACGAGTTCGAGACTAGCCTGAGCAAGAGCGAGACCCCGTCTCTACTAAAAAAATAGAAAGAAATTAATCGGACAACTAAAGATCCCTTGAGCCCAGGAGTTTGAGGTTGCTGTGAGCTAGGCTAACTCCATAGCACTCACTCTAGCCAGGACAACAGAGTGAGACTCTGTCTCAAAAAAAAAAAAAAGAAAAGGAAGGAAAAAAGGTTGGCATCCTTTTTCCATTTCCTTCATTGTTCTCTTTTTCCCCTTTTGGAAATCATACATGACAAAAACATTTAAAAACAACTGCACATTTGGGAAAAACTAGAAAAATTAGAAAAAGGAATATTTAGATAGCTCCGAAAAGTTAAAAACATGACAGAAGTGAAAAACCGAATGTTTAGAAAATCATGTTGAGGAAATCTCTCAGAAAATAGTGTGAAAATACAGAGATATATAAAAAGGAAAAATAGGTTGGAAAATTAAAGGATAAACCAGGAGATCCAACATACAAATAACAGGAGTTCCAGAGAAAACAGAGAAATTAAAGTGCACTAAAATAATTCAAGAAAAATTCTCTCACATGAGGGATATGAGTTTCTAGATTGAAATGATTTACTGAGTGCGCAGGAAAACATATGAAAAATTGACTCTTCTCAAGGTGTATTATCATGAAATTTCAGAACAATGAGGACGAAGAGAAGATCCTCCACATTCCTAAAAGGAAAAAAACAGGTCCTATACAAGAGATCGGGAATAGAATGACAGCAGAATTCTCCATGGCAACACTGGATGGCAGAATACAATGGTGCAATGACTTAAAAAATCTGAGGAAAATCATTTTCAATTTAGCTCTTTACCTAGACAAACCTCCACTTCAGGAGAGATAAAATGAAGACGTTTTGTTTTATAAAGACATTTTCAGATCTGTGAAGACTTGAACATTTTTCCTCCCACACACCTTTTCTCAAAAAGCTGCTGAACATATCCTCCACCAAACAAGTGAGTAAACGAAAAAAGAGAAAAAGATGAGATCTGCAAAATAGAGGACCCAATGCAGAGAGAGGCAGAATGGTAAAGGGTCATCTTTGGGTGACAGCTATGCAACTACTGGCCTAGAGAGTAGCCAGTAGAGACTGGGGCAGATCAGAAGTCCTTGTGAGAGGGGCTTTTTCCAAAGACGAAATTGATAGAATTCCTCATGTGTTTGCACATATTAAGAGATTGACACCAGGAGGAAGAGTTTGGAAATTAATTAATGATAAGAACGTAAACAACCAAGCAAATTAAAAAACAAGACAATTATTAGCTTCAGGCAACTAGAAGGTTGTACAGAAAGGGAAAATGACCATAGAATATTACTATATGGCTCAACTGTGACTTACTTTTACACAGTCACAGTGATGTAAACATTAAATATTGCTCTGTCAGATTTTAGTCTGAAATGTCAGTTCTTGGCATACTCATGGCTAAAGAATGACCAGACACGCCGAAGTTAGGCAAGCATGAAAATGAGGTTTACTGAAGAAAGAAAAATAGGATTATAGGTCAAGAGCAAGGTATAGGTTTACAGAGCGTAATACATACGACCAGACCCATTGTCCCAGCAAAGGGAGGGTCAAAGGAAGGGCAAAGAGAGAGGCTGGCTATGCTCTGGGTCTTATTTTATAGTGCCTAGGTAAGGACCTCCCTCATGGTCCAGAGGTCACCATGGAACCACTTGGATTGGACAGCTGGGAGTCACATGGCCGGAGCCTTAACTACACATGTAGTTGTTCTAGGTCAATTTCCGGACTTTGTGGTATCTATGCTGCTTGGCCTGTCAGCTGGAGAGTCCTCTGCATCCTTTTGCAGCTGGCACACTAAGTTATGATTGGCAGATTCATAGGGATTCCCTCCTCCCCCAGGTATGGAGAATTAGGGTTGGGCAGGACCAAGATGGGGCAACAGCACCCACTTTCCTCCCTAGGAGACCCAGAATCCCTCACTATCTGCCTAACAGCTCTAGGCAAAATTTCAATTGATCTGTAATGGTAAGCATATATGATCTAGGGAGCATGAAAGAGGGATAAATCTCATCTTCCATAGTAGGAAATCAACATGACACCTCAACTGAGAAAAAAACAACATAAAACGTAGTAATATAAATGAAATGGTTGTAAACACTAAATTATCAGCGAAAAGAACAGTGGTTTGCCTCTGGGGTGCAGTGGAGGCAAATGGGGTCTCCTGTATTTGGTTACAAGCTTTGTAGAACTATTTAACTCTATAAAATAATACACATTTAACTTTCATACAATTAGCACCACAACATAATTCACTTTTTTAAATGACTGCAAAAACAAAAACAGAGCAAAAGTAACCTCATTCTCCAAATAAAACTCTGGATTTTCCTACTTGCTCTTCCTCCAAATTTTTCTGAGTCTGATTTCCTCATCTATAAAATGAGTTATTCTATGGATTGAAATGAATTGTGAATACAAAGTGCTTGGAAACTACAACCATTACTTAACAACAATAATAATTTACAATCCAAAAGTCCGGAATCCTCAATATTTATTCAATCACGTTGTGTCTGTGTGGCAGGGAGCGGGACTTTACAGCCATAACGCGTGAAACCAGCGACCGTGCCTTGAACTTACCTCCTGTCGCGGGGTGGGGATGATTGAGCGGTGGGGCAGATTTAGTTCTGAGGTCACATTCCAACAGTGCCACTTCCTAGCTGTGTGGCCCTTAGCTCCTTCGAATCTCAGTTTCTCTATCTGGGAACAGTAAAGCCTCTTTAGCGGAGCTGGTGTGAGGAACTAAGTAGAAATTAACGGGAAGGGCGCGCAGGGCACGTGGAGCCGCGGGGCCGCCGCCGAGGGCGCGGCGGGCGGGGAGGCTCCGTGTCACCATGGCAACCCGAGACGCCTCGCGGTCCCCGGCGACCCGCGGCGGAGCTCAGCAGGCCGGCTGCTCCGAGCCGCGCAGAAGACCCCGCGGCATGAGGGGGCAGGAGGCGGCGGTGGTGACCGCGGCGGTGACGCCCGAGGCGGGCCGCGACGGGGAGCAGCTTCGGCAGCCGGCGGCGCTGGGGAGCGGGTCGCGCGAGGAGCCGGGCCGCAGCGGCCCCCAGGAGCCGGGTACAGAGTGTGAGTTCGGCCCCCGCCCCGGACCCTGCTGGGAGCGGGTAGGCGTGGAGAAGGAGTGAAAGGGGACTGTGGCAAACCGGAGGGGGGCAGGCCGGGAGCGTGAGACTTGGCGGGGGGAGGGTGGAGCTGCTATTTTGGCAAGGGGGAGGTGATGGCACTGTGGCAGAAAGCACCCCGTCCATTTCCCCAAGCCCTCCTTCATGACAGGCTACCTGAGCCCAGGGTCCAAGCCTCACCTCCAACTTAACAGGTAGTGGCATTATACTGGAAGGGATTAACACACACACACATTATACTGGAAGCGATTAAAACACACACACACATTATACTGGAAGCGATTAAAACACGCACACACATTATACTGGAAACGATTAAAACACACACACACATTATACTGGAAACGATTAAAACACACACACACACACACACACACACACACATTATACTGGAAGGGATTAACACACACACACACACACACAGACACACATTTGTATGTATTACAAGGGCTGTCCTGAAAGCATCCAGCCGTGTAACCGTTCTCATTATATTAACAATAGCTGAATGCTTTCCGGACAGCCCTCGTATATACACACGCATTTATATAGGTATAAATGTGTGCATGTATATGCACATATATGTGTATAGACCCAGGTGGAAACATGCAGATCATTTTGTCAATTTCTTCATTTTACACATCAGAAAATTGAAGTCTAGACTAGAGAAAAGGAAGTGACTTGCTACAGTCATTCACTGCCAGAAAAATACTTAAAGGCTTTCAGATCCAATCTCTTGGACTCTCAGTCCATAAATTATTACCTGATTCCTTTAGAATCTCACAATTATGGGCCACATTTTAACACACTGTTGTTTCTTCCCTGCCTTGCTAATCACACAAACAATATTCAAATGAGTAAAGACAGTTCTGGTCCACAGTCACAACTGACATAGTTGTAACTTGCTCATCCGAATTGTTTCATGAATTTACAAATACTTCACAGCCTCTTGTGCCCCACAGGTCTTCAGTAGGTGCTGAGGAATGATGGCGAAAATAATAGGCCAAAGAGGAATGGAGCAGTTTCCAGCCCTCCTGCAGCACCGCCTTGATTGCCTCTCTGGAGAGCAGCCTGGGGTTCCTTGGCTTCCTCGCCTGGCTGGCAGGCCCCAGGAGGGCGGGTCGGGCTGAGGTGCCTCAGTACTTGTGCTTCAAGGGACCACGCACTCTCCTCCCCAGAGACCTGGTCAAGGAGTCAGTCTCAGAACCACTGCTTCCCTGGTGAAAGGGGCCTCTTCCCTCAGCATCAGCCCCCACTATGACTAGGATACCTCCTTCCTTTTGTTATTATTAGCAACAGCATGCAGAGGCCTTACTTAGAGCAGCTAAATTCAGTATGTTTAGGCAATGGAGATTCCTTACTCCTACTTAAAATTCTACTGGGGAACTTTCCCATTAAAGATGCTAGTGTCTAAAGGTTCTTTAGTCCTGTTGCTCCAGGAGTAAAAGGGGAATTAATCACTCACTCATCAATTCGACATATATCGAGTGCTTACTGTGTGGCAGGCAGTGGGCAAGTTGCAGAGAAAGGAGTATTGAATTAAGGCAGATGTCCAAACTTTCATGAGATCACAAAGTCCAGTGGGGGTATGTAAAGAGTTTCTGCCTCAGTCTCCCTGAGAACCTCCTTTTAGGGCCTCAGCCTAAGTAGAGACAGGCTGTTAACACCCACACAAAGTACTCATTCAATTTTCAAATGTCTCTGATTATTGGAAAGGTCTTCAGTCTCCCTATAGCTTCTACTCTGTAACCACAGAGCTGCTCTTAAAAAAACACAGGTAAAGTGTGATCCTTTCCTATATAAATATCCTTGAATTATATAAAGGCAGCTATTTGAGCACCAACCAAATCTTTCATAGATTTAATATCACCTCTGAAATCATTTGAAGTGCTCTCCCAGTGCTGGCTGGCCTCTCCCAACATCCTCCAGTTATTTAAATCACTGAACCCTGTAATCTAGGTATGATCTGGTTAGCATAATAGTGTGGTAGAACTGTGACTATGGATTGTAGTAAACTGCAAACTACTTTTAGTAACCCTTGAAGCCTGGGAGAGTCAGGTAAGTGTGGCTTTTCATTCTTATGACTTTAGTTTTGTGACGTCAGGAAGCTTTCTCAACTATGAAATAGAAATAATTATACTTGCCCATAGGTCACTGTGAAACAATAATAATGTGTATAAGAAGTCTAGGGCATGGTAGCATTCCATAAATTGTAGCAATTGTTATTAGCTCTCAACAAAAGAAAACCTGAAATAATATTGTTCCAAAAGAAAGTCTGGAATAATATTGTTCTTAGCAGTCTTTCTTAGTGATCACCGCTCATCATCAAGCCATCTGTTGACCAATCCACTCGAAATGTTGATGAAGATCAACATCAAGCTGCTATGTTATAGTTCGTAGAATTTTCTCTCTTCCTTCTTTCTCTTTCACCCTCCTTCCCTCCCTCCCTTTCTTCCTTTCTATATTTGCCCATCATAGCTCCCTACTACTCTCCCAATTTTCACAGTCCTCCAAATACTTTTAGTGGTTTTCTCTGTCGATTTTGTTAGCAGCAGGGCTGAAATTTGTTGGGAGGCCTAAACTTAGAGCAGGTGCTCTGTTCCTCTCTGCTGTGCCGTTACAGGCTTTGCTTCTTCTTTAACCAAGTTAAATCTTCTGCTTGAAGATCATGATTTGACAGAAAAAGATTTAATCAATGTTAGGTTTGAATAATGTTGATCTCATCTTTTATTCATGACTCCCAACTTTTGGGAAACAAGAATGAGACCCTAAAGTATCTAATTCTACCTTGTCCTTGTCTGAGGGTATGTTTGGGTCTTCGTGACCAGGAATGACCCAGGATCACTGCCAGAAGCAGCAGGTCTCTTGCCCCTTGGGCCAGTCTGCATCCCTGCCAAATTGACTCACTTGCGTTCTTTATTGGTTAGTCTGGAAAAGATGAGACACCTGCCATATCTCTGTCAGTCTAAAATAAAATCTTAAGTAACTGAAGTATTTGGTTTACATTTGTTATGGTTCCTTGAATTGAACTTTTGGTACTAAGACAAGAACTACTGACTCTCTGACTGTCACAAGCTTGCACTGGCAGATGTGCACATAGAATGGTCTTTACTTAGAGCTCGAATTTAACAGTGCTTAATTTTACCTGAACACACATTTGTTGAGCATCTATTATTATGCCAAGCTCTGTTCTCAGACTCTAATGAACTGAAAACACAACATCCCTGCCCTTATAGTGTTTATGGTCTGGTAAAGAAGACATTAAACTAATAGCTACACAAATAATTGTCTATAAATAAAAGGAAGCTGTATTCAAATTGCAATAAATGAAATGGAAAAAAAAGGAGGGTACTATGAGAAAAAGACATTTCTAGATTGTGGAGTCAGGCCAAGTTTCCCTAAAGAACTGACATTTAAGCCAATACCTAAAATTTGAGTATAAGTTATACAGGTAAAAACTTAGGAGGAAGGCAGTCCAGGCAGCGGAAATAACATGTACAACGATGGAAATGAACAGAAGGACCACGTGGCTGGAGCTCAGTGAGCAAGAAGGAGAGAGGCTGGCTGGAGAGAGTGGGGAGACAGGCAGGGCCAGACAACACAGAGCCCTTTTGTTTCTCCAGAGTTCTGACCTCTGGGTGAGCCGAAGAAATGTAGCTAAGCTGTTTAGAACAAATCATCCAGTCCTTGACTGTAGCAGTAATGTCCTAAAGAGTCAGAATTAGAGGCCAGTAATTCACTACTACAATTCAGATTCAATCTTCCAAAATGATGATTTTAAAATGCCGAGGAAAAATAACAGAAAAAAAAATGCTGAGATTGTTTTCTGTTCTGTATCTGAATTGCAAGCTCCATGCACACATCTTTCTTATTCATTGCTCTACCCTCAGCCCCTAGTCAAATGCCTGGTACAGAGAAAGTCTTCAATAAAAACTTATCAGATAAAGTGAGTGAAAATTTTTTGAAGCAAATGACAAAACTCCATACATTTCTTCATAATATGCAAAAGAGGTACCTGAAACTTACTCCACAAGTTCAGGAATTACATGAAAATGTGAAGTACCAAAAGAACCAAAAGTTCTAATGTTAAGTTCTAATGGTAGGCTCTAATCTGCAAGATAGAGCCTGCAGGGAAAATCGTCTGATATTTGTATGGAATAATATGTCTTATTTTTTTAAAAGAGTTATTCAAGTAGGTATAATGACTAGAAGGTTGGGCAGGATTTATGATAAGTAACCAATTTTGTTAATGCCTTTATAGGGAAGAAATTTTTATATTCTGAGCCACATAAGAGAATTAAGGAAGTACTGGAAGAAGAACTTTATATTAAGAGAGATGAATGCCACATTAAAAATCCACCTACAGGTAATTTCACTGACAAAGTATATTTGTGAAATGAATATGAAATTGTCTATTTGATTACAGGGTAATTATTTTATTTATTACAAAATTGTAACTTTTGTACAATTTGTAATTGTAAAAGAAAAATGAGTTCATGAGCAATTCTTGAGCTGTTCTATAATTATTTTGCCGATGTTCGATAAACCTTTATATTTAGAAAAAATGGGCTATGAACTAGTTATCATTATGTACTTTGCTGTCCCACTTTTTTCTGGTGGAGTTATTTCTATTTAAATGCAAGTAGAATTTTTTCCAAGTGCCTGAAAAACACAACATCTTCAATTTTTATGAGTACACGTATGACTAATAACAGTGGCTCCCAAACTTTAGATTGTATCATAACTACCTGGAAACCTGTTAAAAGAGATTGCTAGGGCCCATCCCTAGTGTATCTGGCTCAGTAGGGCTGGGGTGGGGCCCAAGAATTTGCATTTCTACCAAATTCCCAAGTGATATTGATGATGCTGGTCCGGGGACCACACTTTGCAAATGACTGACCCAGCAGAATGTAATTCATTTAAATAGGTCAAGTCATCCAAGGACTTTATCCCACAAACTATAGTGTATGAATTATATGGTATGGGCATTGATAACTCTCATCGATGGTTCATGTGGAAATTCCTCTTCAATGATTACTGAGTGCATATTTCATGCTCTTCAAATCATCAAATTTTTATTACAGTGCTTATGGGTATCAACAGTTGGTAGAAGAAATAAAAGAACCATAAGACAGGACTCCTGTGCTCAGAGAACTAGACATTTTCTGTGGAGGATGGTTGGACAACCTGCAGGGGGGGCCCCAATTCACTAAAGATCCCTATGAGACATGCTGCAGGCCCAGAGGTGCATTCTTTGAGACTCCATAACTGTATGTCCACTTTTTATTTCTAAACCAGCCATAGAAACACATTTTGGGCCTCCTCATATTACCTATTCTTACAAAAAATGGTCAAATTTGCTCACATAATATTTCAAAGAAAGTTTTAAAATCGATTTTGAACTCTATGAGTGGATGCAGAATGACCTACTAAATTTCTGCTGTGAAACCTAGCTTAAATTTACCATTTCCCTGGTGGTTAAAATTTTTTTTCCAAGTCAATACTACTATATTTTAAGTTTATGCTCATTGTTTTCAAAGACTACATAGAAATTAGTTTATGCATTTGCTGTATATTTTGTTATTCTTATTGGATAAATTTATGAGAACTATCATTTGGTTTATGAAAATTTATGTCTCTAAGCAATCTTTTCAAATATCCTTCATATAAAATGGAGACTGTCTGGGCTGCATTTTTATAACGTCCACCAGAGGTCGCACAGAGGTGCTATTTTAGCCTAGAAAAATCTTCAAAGTTGAGAATAGATTCTGTAAGTTCAGGTTTTAAAGGGCTCTATTTATGGAAAAGAAAGCTGCATTTTTAATAATGGCTAGAAGCCCCATACCCTTGGCCAGAACAGGGAACTAGCACCTAGAGAACATGCCACCCTCTGAGCCTTGCAGCAGAGCCCTGAGGCCAGCCATTGGACCTTCTGGCTCTGGGTTTGTGCTGACACGCTCCTTTAAATATCAGATGAAAGCTATGGCTTCTCTTCCTGGAAGACACAACTCGTCACGTACACCCAGAATTCTGCACACAACTTTTAGGGACTTGTGTGGCTCTTCCTACATGTTGAGGGTAAGTACACTTGACCCATCGTCACGTCTACCTCTGTACTTACTCTTGCTCCTTCCCCTATTCTAATTTGGCTTTTGTTCCAATGGGTCCATGGAAACTGTTCTTTTCCAGATTGAAAATAGCCTCCTCTCAAGGGTCAAATCCCTCAATGACTCCTCCATCTTACTCAACCTCTGTGTAGCGTCTGCCATAATGGTTTGCTCCTTCCCTTCTGAAAACGCTTTCTCATCTTGGCCTCTGGGTCACAATGCTCCAATCTCCTGGTTTTGCTCCCACCTCTTTGGCTACTCTTTCTCCATCTCCTTTGCTGGCTCTCTCTCTTCCTGTCCTGTGTAATTTGAAGAACTCAGTCACAGGCCCTTTTCCGTATCTACACTCATCCCTTAGGTGATCACATCTAGCCCTATTGTGCTAATGATTCCAAAATTTATATCTCTAGCCTCTACTTTTCCTCTTAATACCCCAAAGCCTACTTGATTCTCCACTTGGATGCCTAATAGACCTCTCAACATGTGAAGAACATAACTCTTACTTTGTACCCCAGGCTTTTTTTTTTTCTTTTTTCTCTTTATTCACCTTCACCCCAGTACATGTTTGTCAGGTACCCCAGGCTTTTAAAAACCCTCTCTTCAACAAGTCTTCCCCATATCAAGAGGCGGTACCACCATTCACTCAGTTGATTAGGCCAGATACCTAGAAGTCAAGTCCTCGAACTCCATATCCACACCATTGGCTAATCCTGTTGAATCTATGTACGAAATGTATCCTAAATCTCCCCAGCTGCACCCTTGCCAAGCCCCCATCCTCTCATGCAGGCCTAGCAATAACCTCTCATAACAGCCTCTGCTGTTGCTCTCCACAGCCCCTTCTCCACACACAAACCAGAGGGATATTTTACAGACATAAATCATTACATGTCACCTCCATGCTCAAAGCTCTCCGATGGCTTCTTATTATTTTGAGACTCCATTTCATTCTCCTTCTATGGCCTGCTCACCTCTCTGATATCATCCCTGTACTTTCCCACTCCTCATTAACTACACAGGCTTCCTTGATATTCTGGAACATGCTAAACCCATTTCCACCCAAGACCTTCACACTTCACCCAGACCTTCAGATGTCTTTCTGCCCCTTCATTCATGTTTCAGTTTATGTGTCACCTTCTCACAGGGGTCTTTCTTCTCTACCAGGTTAAAATAGCAACTGGCCCCCAAGTCACTAATCCCTTAGACTGTTTTCTTCTTTCTGCTTTTTTCCCATCACTACCTTAAATTATATACAGATGATCCCTGACTTACAATGGTTTTACTTAAAATTTTCAGCTTTAGGATGGTGCAAAAGCAATATGCATCAGTAGAAGCCACATTTCAAATTTCGAATTTTGATCTTTTCCTGGGCTAGTGATATGCCCTCTAATATTCTCTTGCCATGCTGGCAGCAGCAGCAGCTGCTTCCGGTCAGCTATGCCACTGTAAGTGTTCTGAGCACATTTAAGGTAGGATGGGCCAAATTATGATGTTTGGTAAATCAGGTATATTAAATGCATTTTCAACTTACAATATTTTCAACTTATGATGGGTTTATCAGGATGTAACCCCATCATAAGTTGAGGAGCATCTGTATTTATTTCTATATATCCTTACTGACTGTCTCTCCCAGTAGAACACAAGCTACCTGAGGACAGGGACTTTATTTTCCTTACCACAAATCCTCACAAAAGCTATATGATGTAGGTATTAGGATCCTCATTTTAGGATGAGAAAACAGATTTTGAAAGGTGTTTAACTTGTTCAAGGTTATGCATTAATTAAGTGGCAGAACCAGATTCCAAATTCAGGTCTGACCCCAAATACCGTTGACTTTCTACTCACTGCAGTGTCTCTCGTAAAACATTATGGCAAAATCCAGTGGATACTTTCTGTCTTTAGCTGACTTGAGATTTCTGCAACATTTGACATGGAGGATGGCTCTCTCCTTAACCCTTATTCCTTCCTCAAATCCCATGGTACTAAACTGTCTTGGTTCTCCTCTTACTTCTTTGGATATTCCTTATCATCCTCCTTTAAGAATTCTTTTTACTCATTGCACTCTGAATATTGATATTTACCAGGGTGTTAGCCACAGTCTTCTAATCTTGTTCCACTAGATCTTCCTGGATCATCTCACATTTTCCACCACTGCCTCACTAGGATGCCACAGATGAAATCTGTGTCTCCAGGCTAAATTTCTTCTCCTGGATGTTCCATAAGTACTAAGGATCGACATGTCCAAAACAAGACTCATACACCTTCCCCACTTTTTCCTCCCCTGTATCACCCACCGCAATGAATGACATGGCTTAAGGTTCAAGTCCAAAACCAGAGAGCCTGTGAGGGGTACCTTAGTTTGGCCAAACTGTTGACCTATCTGCCAGGTTCACCTTGCAAACATACTTATTTGCTCTGCAATGTATTCTTTAAATATTATATACCTGAGCCTGTTGTCAATATTCAAAAATCAGAAACTTTTGTATAAACATCTAGATTTCTAGATTGTCTTGGGTGGAAAGTGGGAGGAGTTAGCTACACTCCCAGCAAAAAATTGGGTCCCTTAGGTAGGGGTCGTTGCAAAGGATAAGAAAATAATAGAAAATGGAAAATAATAGAAATCAAAGAATACACAGAGATGAAGGTATAGTTTTATAGATTTATAAAGATAAAAGGCAAAGAAGGGGTACTCGGGGGTCCTTACGATATCCCTGTCAATTGTAAGGCACAGAATAAAATTTCACATGGATATTTATAGGTACAGAGATCGGTTGCCAGGTAACGGATTTACATAATAACAGGTAGTTTGTTTTAGGTTAAAAGTCTTTCAAAAGTTTTCTATAGATCCCTTAATTAATTCTGGTTACAAAATCTTTCAAGGACAAACTTCTAAGTTCTGAGATAAAGCTATCACTTAACACAGAGGTTAAACAGAAATATAGTGGCTCCATATTTCTTTATCTAGTTATTGCAAATGGAGACAGGTAGTCAGAAGTCAAGCAGGAACTGTTCCTTGGGCTAATTGTTTTTAGCCGCAAATATCTGTCTCTCAGGCGGACATTCTTTGATCAGCTCTCATCCTGTGGTTCCATGCAGACCTTGCTTTGTCCTTTAAAGCAGGCGAGAACCACAGGTTTGAGACTGCAGCATAACCTTGGAAACCAGCTGCTACTGACCTTTGAGATGCCCTCCTGAGGAGGAGCAGCTTTTGATATGCAAACTAACATGTTCACATATTCCTTTAGCGCAAAGCCCCACAAAACTCTTGAGATCATTTCTGTCTCTAATATAGTAGTATTAATTTATGGAGCGACAGGAGAGGAAGAGAGGAGGGTAAAGGATGATGTGACAATACCAAATCAGCCTTCACAGCTGGCAACAGCGTCTGGGGCTGGGTTGCAGTGCCCCCCGGCTGACCTGCCCACTCCACTGTTCGCCATCACGCACCAAGTTTCCCACTCTAGCGAGAGATACCACAAGTTACTTATGTTCACATGTCCACTGCAAGTCTTCCCTTCCCATGGTAGAAATAGGAAAAAAGTCTTTCTCTGGTGTCTGTGCCTCCATCAAAGGGTGTAAGGGGAGGGACAAGACTGGGAGGGCCAATTATTTCTTACCCATGGTCTGCTTTACTTATTAGTATCACCTGCCTGGCCTCTCCCTGCATATATTTGAATTTGTGACTTTAGATAAACACTGTGTACTGTTTTGTCAATATGCCCAAGTCTGTCTACATTGTAGGGACCTCAAGGTATGTGCACAAACCCAAGCATATTTGTGTAGCTATATAGGCATTGGTTGGGTTTGTTTGAATTTTTAAACAATGAACTCCACATACTTTCACAACAATCTAATTGATTGATGAAGGTGAGATTTGATAAGAGTCCAGACTGGTTTTCCCTTCAACCATAGATAAAGCACTGAAATCAATACTGGGCCATTTAGCAAAGTATGGGTGAACTTACTGAAGAGCTTATACCATCTATTAAGAGGAGGACTTGTCTTTAAGGTAAGAAACTTAAATTATAGCATGTTTTAACTGTGACTGAGATAATAATGACAATTATGGAACTACCCAGAAGCTGTGGAGTTATTTCTGTGCTTTTTTTTCTTTCTCCTTTCATTGAATGAAATTGGTAAAGATCAAAAGATCCAGAAATTAGGTTTTGTGGATGTTTAATAGAGTGAACACTGTATTTCTTTTGAGATATTATTGTTTGTGTGGCCATAGAGGACTCAGGAGAAAGGGACTGTGGCTTTCAGATGAATGGGCTATCCTGCTCATTCTTGTGGTCGTGTTGTGACAGCAGTTAATAAAAGCTGTGAAGACACTGAAATGGCCAAGGTGTCTCAAGTGGTTGTCACTGTGCACTCCGTAATAGGGGACGCCATCAGTGACAGCAGAAAAAAATGGGCTACCAGGCCTCTAAACTCTCCCTTCTCTGGGCTTTTGATTCCCTGTAGGCTCCTGATGCAGAGAAATGTGGGCTTGGTCAGAAGCATTGGATGCTGGGGTGAGGGGTAGGAACATCTCTCTGTATAATGATGCTGATGATAATAATAATAGTAATAATGGTTATCATTTATAGAGTGTCTTCTACTCATGAAACTTTTTTGCAAATTCTCTCTTTTAAGTCTTGCAATGACCCTGTGAGGTATATGCTCTTTTTATTCACATTTTGCAGAGCTGGAAGCTAAGGCTTGGCGTGGTGGTAGAGGGAGCTTCCCAATGTCACACAGCTAGCAAGTGGAATCCCTGATACGTGGATGAAGGCTTGTCAGAAGCTGATGGCCTTGCTCTCAGCCATTGGGTGCTTATGTCTCTCTTTAAAACATAAGATTATAGGCTGGGCATGGTGGCTCACACCTGTAATCCTAGCACGCCGGGAGGCCAAGGTGGGAGGATCACTTGAGCTCAGGAGTTTGAGACCAGTCTGAGCAAGAGTGAGACCCCATCTCTTCTAAAAATAGAAGAAATTAGCCAGGCGTGGTGGCACACTAGTAATCCCAGCTACTCAGGAGGCTGAGGCAGGAGGATCGCTTGAGCCCAGGCGTCTGAGGTTGCTGTGAGCTAGGCTGACGCCACAGCACTCTAGCCCAGACAACAGAGTGAGACTGTCTCAGGAAAAAAACAAAAAAAAAAAGCGAAAGTTAAGACTTTCCTCTTTATTTATTTTTTTAATATATTTTAAAATTAAAAAAAATAAAACATAAGATTATGTTTTCTGAGAGGACGAAAGATTCAGAATTGATTTAGTAGCAAATAATATTACCTTGAGTTAAAGTGTTGCTAGTCTTTCCAGGTTCAGCTTCAGCTCTGCTTCCAGGTCCAAACCGGAGATAAAACAGGTTTCAGAGGCTTTGCACATTCCTACCAGATAAGCACAGAGGGCCTGGGTCTACTGGAAAAAGTTCTCATCAACCTGAAAAAAAAGAAGTGCAATTTTCTGATCATATCTTCTAATCAGGTGAAAATAGAATTTAGGGCAATTTATGGAACTTTCTGGATAAGGAAGAATTTAGCTAATGTCCATCATTCATATAGTCTCACTGATTCCCTAAAGATTTTCCTCTCCTTACAATTTCTTAAAAAGAACATAGGTTTGTGGGACATTCATTACGGAACTACTGCATTTATTTTACTGTTTATTTAAATACTATTCCTACATTTCTAAGAACTTCTGTAGAGGAATTTGCAGAAATAAATTAGTATATTAATTTAATGATTTCATATCACAAGGGCTTTGTATTTTTCTGGCTAAAACACAGAGGTTATAGTAGTCATGAAAAATTTGATCAATGAAGCTTACCAGTATTCCCCTTACACACACTTCCTTTTCCAGTGAATTTCAAAATTATACTCCCAAATCCATTAATTTATGTCTATATGTGCCTTAATAATGGAAACCTAATTTTTAGTCTGGTTTATTTACTATGTTTAGCACAAATTTAGAAAGTGCAAGATGTTGTTAAGCAAGTGTGGATATGTTTGTTCTTCAGTATTTCATTCAACAAAAATGTTCTGTGCACCTACAATGCATGAGGAATTTACTAGACACCAAAGCCATGTCAAGATAATTAGAGAGCTTAGGAGTTCAAAACAAATTAAAATTACTTAAATTTTTCTTTCTTTAGCCAAATCTTTGAGCATAGATAATATGGCTCTAAATGGCTTTTTGAGCTCTAATGTTATTCGTAGTCCAGGGACAGCTGAAATATTTTTAAAGGGTGTGCTTACCTTCCTGTGAGACCAGGACAGGACCTACTGGTTAACATTTTTGGCATAAAGGCAGGGTTTAGTAATTTTTAAATTCAGGATTTTAAAAAATACACCCAAAAAGATTTCTGAGTAGAAGGGAATGAGGGCATGAGAAGGAGAATCTCTAGAAGATTCTGAGCCTTGAGAAAAGATTCGATTCTTTTAGTTCTCTTCTTGTGCCTGCTGCCCTTTTCCTTTTCAGGTGAGGGACGCCAACACTGAAGTCTTTCTATTCATAGCTCTGCGCCTCCTTTGTCTTCCTTCCTTCTTCCTCCTAGAATGCACGTGCCCAGAGCTGAGGGAGTTGTTTCTCTTAAAAGAAAGAAGCAGCTGCCTAAAAGGACATCCATGTTTCTTTCTAGCTGTCTTTTTCTCCAGTTGAATATATTGCCTTCTATAACTTCTTCACCCAAACATGGTGTCAAATGAAAGTAGGGCTATTTGTTCCAGCAACCTCTATCCCTGGATATAGTAAATACTTACACATAATTATATTTTGCTTTGGGTTTTTTATGCATTTCTGAGCCTCTGCATTTATATTTTAGGTATTTTCCTTATTAAGGTCAAAACTTCTAGCCATTCCTGTGATTGCATCCGAAAGAGCACAATTAAATTTGATGAGTACAATTCGCCTATCTAATTTGATGTGGTTTGTCTGCATAGTTCTGCTTCCTAATTTTGAACTGCTTTCTGTTTACTGGATCTTCCCACAGTATGGAACAAATCTAAATCTATTTCCTTGGTCTCTATAGGGTGTCATGCACAGGTTAGTAAATGTTTATGGATTCCTAAATTTGAGAGTCTAGTACTCAGAGGCTGGGGAGCAGCCCTTTTCTATCTCTGGACAGGATAGAAGAGGAAACTGGATTGAATAGCAGCAAAGATTTAGGTTAGATAGAAGAAACAGCTTAAACTTTATAAAGTCTTCACAGTAGGAGATTGTGGCATCTTCCCTGAAGGTCTTTGAAGAAGGAAGAAACTAATCTTGACAGATAGCTTCAGCTAGTCCACTCAGCTGTGGGAAGGCAGAGGCAAGTATTAACATTCAGCTTGGTGAGTCAGTTCAACGACTATACCTCTAGAAATGGTATCTGAGTCCATGCTTGAACAGTAAAACCAGTGTCCCAGTAAAAATAATACCTACCATTCATTGAGTACAAAGCACTTTGTATCCATCTCATCTAAATCCTACAATAATCCTTTAAGGTAGATATTATTATCCCCATTTCAAAGATGAAGAAACTGAGACATAGTGGGTTAAATAGCCTGCCCAAAGTCATACAACTGCTAGATGGTAGAAATGAAACTGAAACCCAGATCTCCTCTGAACCCAAAGACTGTGCTCTGAGTCATCACTTAGTATGGAATCCTTTAGAGAAGGATCAAATGTCAGTGAGAATGGCGATGGGCAGCCTAGAATCTGTGGAGAATATTACGTTATAAAATTTGCAGCCTCAGAAATTAAAAAAAAAAAAAACTTATGGCAACTAACCTGAATTCACCACCTTACCTGACTTGGGTTACAGTTTTCTACACAGTAGACATTCACCAAATGTTTGTTGACTGACGTTCAAAACCTAAACAAGTGATTTTAGGATATGGAGGGTAGCCCAGTGCAAATAATTGATAAATCTTATTGAATGGTATCAGGATTCAAGACCTATAATTTGCTATGTATCGTGGGAAGACATCATATTTCCAGATATTCAGGTGTTTTAAATGTAAGATGCAGTGAGTTTATTGTTGCTTCTTTCTAGGGGAGATGATAGCATCTAGTTTGTGGCTTTTAGGAAATTCTTGGATCTATTGGATGAATTAATGTGGTAGCTTTTGGTTCTATTATCTTTGTAAATATTTGTATTTACTGTAGGAATTAAATCAGAATCAGATAAGGCTGACTGAATAAATTCTATGTATTAACTGTTATTTATTCCTGATCTTTCTGTATTTTATTACATATGTTTCTAAACTGACTTTTCTTCTATTTGTTTTAGGGGCAAGTTAAATTATCTGGGATCACTGTGAATGTTTAATTGCATAGAGAATAAATGAATGAATGAAATGGAATAAAAAGTTAAACAAATGATAAAGACCTTGGGTTGCTTGATAAATCAAGCCAAATAAATCTCCACCCAAATAACTGAAAAAAATACACACTGAGTAACTATTTTAAAAACACTTTGTGCTAAAAAGAGAATATGCTAATAATCATAGTCTTGCTTCTGAAAATATTGACAGTGGCCCTGGAAGGGATCTGGAGCATTAAAAGGAATCTCCCTGTCGGAGGCTTGAAGCCAGGACTGCCGAGCAGAAACAGTTTACTGCCGCAAGCCAAGTACTATTCGAGGCACGGAGGGCTGAGAAGTAAGACCCTGATACCCTTGACTTCCACTGACACCCCTGAGGGTACCTGCAGTTTACAAACCAGTGGTATATGCTTTGTTTGCAAATATCAATCAAAATTAAATCTTCCTTTGATTTGTTTCGCTGGAGTTACTTTTAGTTTAACCATATTATATCATTATGGAACTCAAATAGTAACAGTTTAGCTAAACAGTTTACTCTGGTGGATACAATAGAAGTTTGTATTCTGAGTTACGCTCAAGACTTTTTTCTTTACTTTGTTTTGTTTTGCTTTGTTTTGTTCATTTGAAACAGGGTCTCACTCAGTTGCCTGGCTGGAGTGCAGTGGTATCATCATAGCTCATTGCAACCTCACGTGGGGTCTTGCTGTTGTTGCCCATGTTGGTCTTAAACTCCTGGCTTCAAGCGATCCTCCTGCCTTGACCTCCCAAAGTGCTAGGATTACAGATGAGAGCCACTGTGCCCAAGCTCTTCACTTTTTTTTAAATTTCAAAATATTAAAGGGTACAAATGTTTCTGTTACATGGATACCTTGCACAATACTTAGGTTGAGGCCTCCAGTGTGCCCATCATCAGAACACTGTTCATTATACCTGATAGGCAAGTCCTACCCTCCCTTCTTGATTTCCAATGACTTTTACATGTCTTTGTGCCTGCGTGTGCCCATGATTTAGCTCACAATTGTTGGAGAGTACGTGTAGTGTGTTAGCTTTTCATTCCTGAGATACTTCACTTAGAACAGTGGTCTCCAGTTCCATCCAAGTTGCTGTAAAGGACATTATTTCATTCCTTTCTATGACTGAGTAGCACTCCATGGTATATATATATATAACACATTTTCTTAATCTGCTCATGAATTGATGGGCACTTAAGTTGATTCCACATCTTTGTAATGGTGAATTGTGCTTCCATACACATTCAAGCGCAGATGTCTTTTTGATAAAATTTCTTTTCCTTTGGGTAGATACCCAGTAGCGGGACTGCTGGGTCCAATGTAAGTCTACATCTGTTTCTTTGAGGAATCTCCATATGGTTTTCCATAGAGGTTGCACTGATTTGCAGTTTCACCAACAGTGTACGAGTGTTTCTTTCTCTCTGCATCCTCAGTGGCATCTATTGTTTTTTGACTTTTTAATTAATGGCCATTCTGACAGGGGTAAGGTGGTATCTCACTGTGGTTTTAATTTTTTGCATTTCCCTGTTGATTAGTGATATTGAGCGTTTTTCATATGTTTTTTGCCATTTGTCTATCTTCTTTTAAAAACTTCTGTTCATGTCTTTTCCCTACTTTTTAATGGAGTTTGTTTTTTTCCTGCTGATTTCTTTAAGTTCTTTGTAGATTCTGGATATTAGTCCTTTATAAAACACATAGTTTTTGAATATTTTCTCCCATTCTGTAGGTTGTCTATTTACTGTTGATTATTTCCTTTGCTATACAGAAGCTTTTTAATTTAATTAAGTCCCATGTATTTATTTTTGTTGTTGCTGTATTTGCCTTTGGGGTTTAAGTCATAAATTCTTTGCCTAGGCTGATGTCGAGAAAGAGTTTTTCCCACATTTTCTTCTAGAATTTTTATGATAATTTCATGTCTTACATTTAAGTCTTTTATCCATCTTGAATTAATTTTAGTATATGGTGAGCAAAGGGTCCTGTTCCATTCTTCTGCATGTGGCTATCCAGTTTTCCCATCACCATTTATTGAATAGGGCTTTATTTCCCCAGTGTAGGAAACAGTCAACCTCTGTGGGGAGGAATCCTCTGCTGCCCTTTCTTCTGGATGGATGACCTCAGTGGAAATGAGGAAAGGGAGATGAGGGAATTAAGGAAGAACAAGGCAACTACTTCACTTGGCTGCTTTATTTTCATACTGTTCTAGGAAAGAGGCCACTGGGCTGGGCCCAGTATATTGTTGTTCCTCAGTAGACATAAACTTTGGAATAAAATATTACTCATTCCTCACTGTCACAGACAGTGTCTGCCAGGAACTTTTGTAGCAGGATGTGAGGAAGGTGGAGGTCTTGCCATGGAAACATGGTGTCCGGATAATCCAGGTGCATGTAGCTAGCTGTGTGAGTCCTGAAAAGTGACCTAAAATTGGGAGGTAACCCTGGATGAGAGAGGAGAAGTAGATAAAAGCCAAGCTTGGGTACTCTTAACCAAGATATATATCATAGTAGCAATGCTATATAGTACTGCTTATTCTAGTTTCTTAATATATACAATAATATCTAATATTCTATTTAATTATTATAACGATCACACAAAACAAGTATAATTCATTTTACAGATAAGAAAACTGAAGCACAGAGAGGTTGAATAACTTACCCAGGGTCACTCAGCTAGTAAGTGGAAATGCTGAGATTTGAACACGAGCAGCCTTTCTCCAGAGGCACTATTAGGCACTACTATGTCTCTGAGCCAAACAGACCCAGGAGCTAGGGTATCTATTGAACCTGGAATGAGATGAGAGCTCAGCAAAAGTGGCACACAGGAGGACAGTCCCCAGGAGGCCAGGGATACAGCCTCTCGGATATGGATTCAGTGGGGGAAAATATAGCCACTAAGAACCGAGACAGGAGGTTAAAAAAAAACTCAAAAACTTGTTACCAAAAGGGATTCATGTAGCAAACAGGAATCAGTTACGGAGAGATGAGTTTAATGATAATAAAGTAGTAGTAGCCACCATTTACCATGTGCCAGGCATGGCAGTAAGTGTTCTATAAGTTATGTAATCCACACAATCACACGAGTTGAGTATTATAGTCTCCATTTTCCAGGTAAGAAAACTAAGGCATAGAGACATTACATACATTACCTAAGATCCTAGGTCTAGAAGGTAGTGGAGCCAGAATTACAAACTTGTGTCCATCTGGCTTCCAAGACTATGCCCCTAGTTTAAAGACTATGTTGCAAGTCTTAGTTCCAAGACCACTGGACCATCAGGGCAGAGAACCTAGTCACCAGGCAACAAGTGACAGTTGTGGTGTTGTGGTTAAATAGGCACAAATGCCAGGGCTTTGGGAATGCAGGGTTTTAGGAACCTGGGAGGCAACTACACTCATAACCCACAAAGACATCAGTGTCCTGGAGTAAGATTGATTCGACCCATGGCTGGGCCACTTGCCTATTCGGGACTGTTTATTTCACCTGTCCACTAACTTCATTAGGTTCCATTTATATTGGATAAATCCATCATTCCAAGAAAACTCACAAAGCAATTTATTTTAATGATTAATGGTTTTCTAAATGCATGTTATATACATATTACAAAACTGATTAAAGGACAAATTACCTTTATTTGAAGACATACAAGTCCAATAAATTTCCCAATTCATCAATTGAAGGTATACGATAAAAAATATATGTTTGATTTTGATCATAATTGTATTACTTTCATCCATGCAATTTACAAGAGACTTGTTCATGGCTCCTGCTCATTGTTACTCACCCACACTACCTTCCCAGCAGCTCCTAACCCTTTCTCCCCAGCTCAGGCCAAGCTCTTACAGTGATCATGTTACAATATGTAACTATTATAATATTATTAACATATATCTCAGCTTCATCTATGTAAGTTGCTGGCTGCATTTTTGCCATATGATATGAACTGCTATTATCTGCTATACAATCACAACTGATCAATCTATATAAGTCAGACTGATAACGAAGAATTAGACATTTCTCATTTTCAATGGAAAAAAGAAAATTCTAGGCACAGAAATATCATAGATGAACAATATCTACAGAAAATTTTCAAAAATTATAGTAGTAATTCATACACCATCAAAAGCTCCATGAAGGCAGGGACATCTCTTTCACTCCACTGTTTATCTGGCACTTAGCACAGTGCCTGGCATAGCAGGTATTCAACTGGTATTTGTCACAGAAAGACCAATGGATGAATGAACCAGCAAGTGTATGCTGAGCGCCTGCTTTACGTTCAGAATCTTCTTGCTGCTAACCCACATATGTTCCCTCCTCCACAAAAATATATGGTTTTCCCTACTTGAGAGAGCTAAATTAAACAGAATTCTAGCAATAGACAGAAAAGCAAGGCAACTTCTGCAGTCTTCAGTATGTGAATCATGAAAAGTTACACATATTTTAAATACATCTGGGAACTAACGCTCTGAAAGAAAGGTTTTCTGTGGATTTCAATGAGATTTCCAGGAACTTCTCCCATAAAGTATGCTTCAGTTAGAGAATTCAGTCAAACCCCACTGCCATTTTTTCCCCTACTCACTTTGTGCCTTTTTCTTCTTTCTCATGAACAACATGACCATGGTAGTTGTGACCCTTCCAACATCTACTATACATCATTTACAGTTTAAATTTAGAATCGCGATCATACAATTGTAGTTGTAAAGCACGTTTCAGTTAGAGACTGTGAAGCATCTACTGCTTTCATCATACTAACAAGTTT
>CAUYSK010044310.1:0-23077 GCA_963575035.1 Avahi laniger | reverse complement strand
CGTGGACGGCAGCGGGAACCGCGGTGGGTGCCCGGGGGCAGGGCGAGCGCCGAGTGGGGTCCCGCGTGTCTGGTTCCCTTGTTTCTGAAAGAGCCGAAGGAAATAGTCTCCGTAAAAGGCTGGCGTCTGTGCAACGAGCAGGTGGGAAGTTGTCACGGGGTCTCCTAGTTGTCTGTCTGGAACACAGATGAGGCATTTTACATAGGACACCTGGCCCACCTGGCACAGGTGACTAGGTTTAAAGTACACCTGGCAGAAGAGTCAGCAGGAAGCTAAGTAAAAAGGTAATAAAGCTCCTCCCAGAGGCCCGGTAGTGAGCAGAAAAGACAATCACTGCTCAGGAGCACGGGTTTCGAGTTCGAAGGTTCAAACGCTGATGTGCAGCTGGTTGCTGCCAAAAACAAAATTGTTGCTTTGAAAGACCAAGAGGGAGAATGTCCCCAGGAGTCCCCCGTGTCCCTCTGCAGACAGCCTCCCTTAGGACCTGGGGCCCACGCCAGGACCCTCATCTCCGTCTTCCCTGCACCCAGCTCCCCAGCCTCCCAGATGCCCCCCGCCCACTCCCCGCCACCCTGCGGAGAGCCTGGCCCAGTGCCTGCCAACAGCAGGAGCCCAGTAACCACCCACTTAACGGACGGATGGCCCCTAAGCGGCCCGTGCCACGAAGATCAGCAACCCCTCAACCCCACCTGGAACGTAAGCGTGGAGAGCTATGCTTCTCCAAGGCTGTGCCCAGACCTCCTGCAGCAAAAGCACCCTGTGTGTTTGCCAAAATGCAGATGCCCAGGCCCCACGCCAGGCCCTGTGAGTCCCGCTCTTTGGGGATGGGTCCCAGAATCTGCGGGTTGAGCAAGTTTCCCAGGTGATTCTTAGATCTCGAATGGCAACATCTTTGCAGAGGATGGAGCCTAATCACGCTCTTCTCCAGTGGTCCTTAATGGGTGGCCCTGGGAGCCCAGCATCAGCATCACCTGGAAGCCCGTTTGAAAGGCAAATCCACGAGCCCCATCTCCGGCCAGGCGCACCTGGGATGTGGAGTCAGCGACCCCGACTCCGGTGCAGTTTAAACACGCTCAGCGCCATGCTGGTGCGTCCAGCTTGATCGAGAACCGTTACTTTTGACCACAGCCCCGCCCTCCTCCTTTTTGCTAGAAAAGAGACTTTGATTCCATTTTAGAAGAATTTTTTGAATGAACTTAATTCTTTTATAAGTATTATATGCCATCCTAAAAATAGAAAACAGGTAAAGCGGAGGAAGATAAAAATGACCTTATACTTGACCTCTCAGAGGTAACTGTCGTCACAGCCTTGTAGACTTTTTAATCACATACAGATTTATTTTCAAAATTTAAGATTATACTCTATATTTTTGTGACCTGCTCTTTTCACTTACCAGTATATGGTGAACACTTTTTCACATCAATGAATACTACTCATCATTTTTTTGGGTTTATACTGGATGGCTGTCCAATATTTATTTAGCCAAACCTCTACGGCTGGATATTTAGAGAGCTGGGATCGGCAGGCTGGGACAGGACTTCACACTCCTGGCTGCGCGGGGTGCAGCGCGCCACCGCGGGGGGCCCGCTCGCCTGAGCTAACGCGCGACAGGTGCCCCAGAATTGTGCAGCGCAGGACCTGCACAGCGGTGCCCAGAATCCCCACCCCAAATTTTGAATTGGTGGCCAACATTCAAAGATGGAAAGATTTTGACATAAAAAAATCTGCCTTTCAATTATTCTTGATAAATCCAAAGATCCAATAGCCCGCATTTACATTCCTTCGGAGTAACAAGGCTGAGTTACGGCTGCCTGTACGGAGGGTGGGTGAGGCGGGCGCAGGCTCCAGGGCCCTCCAGCCCCCAGCTAGCCACTTAATCTCTCTGTCCTCCTTTCTTTAGCTCCTTTCTGTTAACTCTCTGGTTCCCGCAAGCATTTGAGTTTGCCACCCCTCGAGGACACTGTTAATACCCGTTGAAGGAATCATTCTCCAAAGTCACAATAGTCTAGAGACAGAAGATGCTTCCTTTATTTCATTTAAATAGCCCAGATGGGGAGTTGCTATGGCAACTCTGGGACCATATTGCAGATTGCTTCGGGGAAGATCACAGAGCATCCTCCAAGCAGCCGCGCCCCTCCCCCACCCGCACCCGCACCCTGACTCCACGGGTAGTAACTTCCAGCGTGGATGCAGTTCCAGCTGCTGTTGAGTAGGGAATGCGCAGGCGTGCTCGTAGCACAGAACGTTAGCTCTGAAAGGGAGCTCAGGGATCATTTGGCACGTAGGTTCTGGTTCCTCCCCCACAAATGATTCCTTTTCTTGTTTGCCTCCCCATGCATTCTGTGTTTCGGAACAATTGTCTGCCAAACGAGCTGCATTTAGGAAGCACAGTTTGTTTTCTCATATAAAAAGAAAACCAAAATGAATAGTGGCGGCCAATGTCATTGTGGTTAAGTAAATGGGTTCTAATCCTGGCTCTGTCATTCAGTGCCTGTGTGACCTTGGGCAAGTTGCAAAGCCTATCTGAGCCTCGGTTTTATCACCTTTTAAATAATTATCATAACAGTAGTCTGCATCTTATAAGGTTGCTGCGAAATATCCGATGCAGGGTAGCCCGGAAGCACTCAGCGCAGTGCTTGGCAGACAGCAGCCGCTCGGTGCAGAATGGCTGTTAAGATCGTGATTATCAGTGATAATCCGAGGGTGGATTTAGCAGAAGTTAGCCCGTACAGCCGCGCTGCGGTTAAAGCAGCAAAACTTGACCCCCACCACTGCGGTTTTGGTCATCCTAGAAACGGCCTGGAGGCACGGCAAGGCTCTCCTTGTTGCTGGGCCCGTGGACCCGGTGTCAGATCTTGTAGCTAGATTCTGCCGATCTCCCAGGCCCTGGTCTGGGTCCTTGACCTCCTGTGGTTTAGTCGCTGTCCTGGATAATGACTCTTGGCACTCAGCATTCATCCCCAACTCCTTCTAGTGCTGCCAATGCTGAAAAGTTAAAAACAAGCCACTCAAACTCCCCTGGAGCTGGGGTACCGGGTGTGAATTAGGTTGTGCCAATTAAATGCGTTCACGTGAGAGGTGGAAGAGAGGAGAGAGGCTGAAGCCATCGCTCGGTGGCCTGTTTTCTCTTGGCAAGCAAGCTTTGGGGGTATTGTCGTCTGGTCTCTAGTTCGCAGGTGTCCACGGCTGGTGCGGAGGCAGCTCTGGGGCTCTGACCCCCGAGTTGCAGCTCGAGGCTGTGCTCTGCACCCAACAGTCCAGAGGCAGCTGTCTGATTCTCTGCCTTCCTGCTCGTGGCAGCTCCCCTGGTGGGTCAGTGCTGCCGCTCTGGGGGTCATCACCGCAGCCTGGAGCCCGCCCCAGCCAGCCCCTCCGTTTCGCAAGCATCTGATATCCTGTATTAAATTGCTTTCTGCATGAACTACTTAGGTAGGGGAGGAAAGTTTTTCTTTTTCCTCTACCCATCTTAGGTTCCTTGGCTGATGCCCTATAAATTAGACTAATGAAAGACATATTAACAAGAGAAAAAGAAACAGTTTATATGTGTATTGCAAGCACACCCAGAAGCACCCGCTGCTGAGTAACTCAAAGGGCAGTTAGAACTTGGGCTTATGTTGCATCTTAACATAAAAATGACACATCTGTAGAGAAGGGACAAGACCGAGGAACAGGACTGTGAGCTTCTAGGGGAACTGTAAATAGATCGGGAAACTAATGGAAGATAAGGGCTGGTCAGCACAGTTTGTTGTGTAGATTCCTCTCCAGTGGTCTTGGGCTAATAGGGTTGTCTCTGGTGATTAATTTCTGTCCTTCCTGATAGTAAAGTGGTTGGGAGACACAGTTAGAAATGCATGTCCTGCTTTTAGGCAAATGGGGGAGGGCAGAGATTTTCTTGTATCTACGTCTTAACTGTCTTCAGCTCCAAATCACCCTTATGCCAAAGTGACATGTTTTGGAGTGGCCTGGTCGGCTACCCTCCCGCAGAAACGAATGGTTTCTGCTTTCTGCACCGAGCTTCCCGTACACCACCTCCTGGGGGCCGATCCCTGCTGGCTGCCTGGTGTGTGCCTGCCCAGCCCCTCCCTCACCAGCTGCGTCTTGGTCGGCCTGAGTCAGGTCTCACTGCCAGTGTAGACAACTCACTTACACTGCAGCTGCCTGCACAGGGGCAGCTGGGCCCCTCCCAGAGAATAGCATGTGGGGTGCGGCTCCAGGTTCTCACCGCTCTCCAATTCCTGGACCTCTTACTTGGCAATGGGTAAGTTCAAAAGTCACAAAGAAACATTTCAGAAGCAAAAATAACGAGCCTGGCTTGAAAACAACTCCCGGTGTCATTGTCGTGAGGGTGCACCAGTCTTCCTTTGCACCTGGCAGATTTAGTGATTACACTGTGAACTTTTGCTCTTTAATGCTTTAACCTTTTTAACTGCAAAAGTAATACATATTCAATGCAACTAATTTTAATAATATGGAATTTTAGACAACAAAAAGTGAAAATTTTCCTTCCCAACTCCCCGCTCCATCGAGATTACCTACTACTTACGGTTAGGTCTGCATTCTTCCAGACTGTCTCTTCTTTGGCCGTGTACAGACACACACACACACATACAGGTGTGCACAGGTATAATTTTTTTGATAAAATGAAATTTCATACATGTACATATATAAGTGAAATTGTACATGTGTGAAATTACATATGATATATGTATATACGTGTAGTTTTGTAATTACACCAAGGAAACTGACGTCATTGCAGTTGCATTAATTAAGTGCGTGTAATTAACAGCGCGTCAAAGAAGATGCTCGTATAGCAACACCGCATTTTCTCTGGCAGCTCTGTAGCGTGTGAGATCACAGAGGTACCACAGTTTACCTCACCAGGCCCTCATGGCCGGGCATTGTTGCAGGCGGACTGCTATGATGGCCCTGGTGACCCCCACCCTGTATCCCCTCGGCTTGCGTGTGGGAGGAACCTATAAATACGGTGGGACGACACCCCGTGGTTAGGACATGTTACATGGCACCGTTGACGGTAATAAGGCGAGATGCTTCTCAGTGGGTGGGCCTGACCTAATCAGGAAAGCCCTCGGCAGGCCGGATTCTCCTGGGCAGGCAGATGCAACATGGGAGAGGGTTTGGCTCCAGGGAGACTCCCCATCACTGAGGTGCAGGGCATGGAAGGTACTGAGGGAGGCTTCCAGGAGATCAGGGTGACCCCTGCCAACAGCCAGCAGGAACACCGGGACCCAGGCCCTGTCATACAGAGCCTCAAGGAAATGAATTCTGCCGGCAAATGGCAGAATGCGGCTGCTGGCATCTTGCCCGCCACCCCGTGGTACCCTGAGCAGAGGACCCAGCCGCGCCTGTCCGGACTCCTGAACCGCAGAGCCGTGAAGTCATACGTGGGTGGGTGTTTTTGTGGGGAGGGAAGGGTGTTGTTTGAAGTCACCGAGTTTGCTGTCATTTGTTATAGATGACTGATGTGGCGTTTGCATTGTTTCCAGTTTTTGTTTGTTTGCTTGTTTCTAATGAACATTTCTGTCTTGAACCTCCTTGAATACACCTTATTCCAGAGTTTCGGTGGGATGGGTTGCTAAAGGGTTTCTGGGCTAACTATTTAGATTATCGGTGTGAATTACCAAATCTCCCCTCAAGCCGTGTGCCGATTGACACCACTGCTACCCTGCCCCTCGCCAATGCCGGGTACCGACCATCTTGTGTGTGTGTGTGTGTGTGTGTCTGTGTGTGTGTGTGTGTGTGTGCGCGCGCGCGCGCACGTGGTGAAATACACACAGGATTTACCATTTTGGCCACTTTAAAGTGATCGAGACAGCAGCACTCAGTACATCCACGATATCGTACAACTTCACCGTCGCCCCAGAAGGAAACCCCGTGGCTGTCAGTCACTCCCCAGCCCCTGGCAACCACTAATCTGCTTTCTGTCTTCCATTATTAATCTTTTTACTTCTGCCAATCGGATATACAAATAGGGGCACTTATTTCTAACTGCTCCAATGACAGGATGTGCGTTTGGAAGGAAGCGCACGGAGCTCAGACGTGCGACTGAACAGCCCCCCCGGGGGACAGCCTCTGCCCCTCCCCTTCCCCCCTGCACCGGCCTCTGTTGACTCCCACCTCAGCGTCAGCCCCGACTTCTCTGGTTGAGACCTCAGCATGTCCTCTCTCTTCCCTCCCTTGTCCCCAGGTCCCTGCCGACTCTAACTGGGAAAGGCCTCCTGCATCTCGTCCTGCCTCCCCGCTTAGCCAAGACCCTCCACTGGCGCCTGGCCCGGGGTCGGCTGAGGAGGCAGGGGCTGAGGAACCGAGGCCCGGCGAGGGGCCTGGCGAGCAAGGGAGGGAGGGATGGAGGCCGGCACCAGGGAGACAACAGGGAGAGGTGGGGCTTGTGGCCAAGAGGAGGGCACGTGCCCTTCTAGAGGGGGCAGCTGTCACCCCCACACTGGTGGTGGCTGTGTGTTCCCAGAGCTGCCGCTTTTCAAAAGAAGTCCCCAATATGGATATTTATATAAAGGTGATTGGCATCTCATCCAAAAAAGCACATTCTCATGGTCCTGGCCAACATGGAGGCGCGGTGGCTGGCACGCAGGGACCCTGTGCCCCCCACGGCTCCTTTGCTGACAGAACAAGAGGTGCTGGGACAGCAGGTCTCTAGGTTGCTGGAGGCTTGAAAACCCGAGACAGACGCTCTCGGCTCCCTCGCTGCTGCCGGGCCCTTTACAGCTTCTAGAACATTCTCTCCAGCTGCCTGAGTCCCTGTGCCTGTTTCCATGGCACTGCAGAGCATCTGAGGAAGAAGCAAGCCTGTGTGCCGTTTCCCCTGGGGCGCCTCAAGGCCCCCCTTTCAGCCAAGCGCCCCCACCCCGTGCGACGTGATGACACCTTAGGCCTGGGACTGTCCCAGTGGATTTACGGGCACCGCGAACAGATGCCGTGGGAGGGCCCCGACCTCCCCCCGCGGAGTGGATTGCGCTGCGATGGCATTGGGGGCTGGGGGATTACTGGGCAGAGAGAGAGAGAGAGAGAGAAAACCCAACCCAAAGCCCAGCCTTTGGGAGCAGGCCGGGCACGCCAGCTGTCAGGGAGGGACCCGTGCTGGGGGGTCTATCAGACAGAGGGGAACGCTAGCTCTGACAAGCCCTTGGGGGCCTTAAAATGCTTAAAACAGATGCCCAGGGGCCCTGCTTTAGGCCGTGGGCTCCGTGGGAAGCCCAGAGCTGATGCCTCTTCCCGCGCGCATGAGACCCGAGACGCTGAGTTAGTGTCCACGCAGACGTCTGGGCGTGAGGGCTACTGTCAGGAAGAGCCTTTTAGAACAACTCCCAGGCAGGCCCCCACCGTGAAGCGTCACCCCGCCCAAACGTCAGCGGTGCCAGTGTTGAGAAGGCCTGATACAGACGGAGCATTCTTTTTTATGGCGGCAGACTCCAAAGAGTACATGTTTGTTTATTTTATTTAACCACTCGCCTATCGATGAACATTTAGGCCATTTCCAAGTCTTTACCACTGTGAACAGTGCCACAAGGAACGTCCTTGCACAAACGTCCCCGCCTCTGTGCACACGGGCAGGTGTTTCCTGAGGACGGATACTCGGTGGAGGGCGTGGACCTTTGAAATGGGGAGAGAACACGCCGGGCCACCCTCCAAACAGGGTGTCTACGAGTGCACTGCCCACACAGCATGGCAGGGGTGCCAGCTTCCCCACCTGCCCCGCAGGTGAGCCCTTGCTCGGCACAGTGTGCCTGGCCGGAGGGAGACGGGATGGCCCGTCCTGAGAGCAGTGCAAAGACAGCCCGCGATGCTCTTTCTCTCTCCGAGCCGGCTCCTCACCGCGCTGCTCTGTGCGAGTCAGATCGCAGCTCTGCCATTCAACACTCGTTTCACCTTTCTGTGCCTCAGTCTGTCCATCTGTAAAATGGAGCTAACCAAAGCCCTCCAAGCTCCAGGATTGTTGGGAGGATCCGTTAATACATGCAAAGACCCTCTGGCCTGCTGAGCATTCCACGAACACAGGTTGTTCCTGTAGCACATTCTTTAAAGACAGCTGTTTGCATCATTTGCAATGCCGAGAAATTGGAAGCAGCCGGATGTCCCACGGTGAGGGAAACGCCAAGTGCTTTACGCGGTCCCCACTGAGCAGTGTCATAACCAGGCTTTCGAAATGATTCCAGAGGAACACATATTCAGGGCAACTTGAGGCTTTGATTCTGGGTTGCAAATACAAATTTTAAAAAATGAAAATGAATCCAGGACCGGGATTCAGGGGTCCGCCAGGGGGTGAGGACAAGGCAGAAGAGCCCTGATGGAATGAAAACCCCAAATTCACCAAGGGATTGCCCCAGAGAGGCTTTTGAACCAGAAGGAGGCAATTACCCTAAAGTGCCACAAGTACGGTTTTCTCTGCCTCAGAAGCTCGTGGAGTGCAGCTATGGAGAAATCAGGTTTCGTTTTCGCACATTTAGAACAAAATGAACCCGGGACTCCGCAGCACAGAGGAGACGCCTGGAATATGAAGGAGAGGTGTGAGCAGCCCTGACCCCAGCGCCTGGAGGGCGCCCGACACACCATGGGCGCTCAGAAGATGGTATTCCTGTTTCCGCTGTAAAATATTGGCCATGTGACAATGACCAGGAGGGAATGAGGGGAAAACGTCAAACAGTATACTGATTCAAATTCATGGTGTAAAAACTTGGAAACCGGAATGGGCTGTGCATGGATTTCTCCAAAGGCCAAACGGGCAACTCTGCTAGTTATTGATACAGAAGTAAAACATCCCCCAAAAGGAACGGGGGCGGAGCGGCAAGGGCACCGGGTGAGCAGGGCGGTGGTGCGAGTGTCGTTTGTGATGTTTCCCCTTGGGGACACCTGGCGGGCAGGACCCGTCTCCAATCCCAAATGCTCTGGGAACCCCTAGGAATCCCTCCCAAGGACGGGACTAGACGGCTATTTAATTATTCATGACTCACACTCTTTTTCAGTGTTTTTTTAAAAAAGTTAATGCCACAGGCCATTTCCACGGCTCCTCAAGTTTCTTCTGGGCCCTGGTTTCGGAGTTTCTGATTTCAGCCCTGGCATGACCTTGTGGCCCCTTCACCCTCTGGGTGGCAGGTGTCGGCACAGCCTCTCGTCGATGGCCCCGGTGGACCTTTGTGACCCTGTCCTCCACCCGAGGGGGGAGCGTGCACCCGGAACGGCCAGGCTGCCTGCCCGGCACGCGGCGAGAAGTGTTGGAACTGCCGCTTGAGAAGCTGGCTGACGTTACACCCTGCACGTCTGCGTGGGAAACGATGTCCCACCACCCTGGGAGCCTTGAAGAACCCAGTCCCTTCCCAAGATGAGAAAACTCAGAGAGGCAAAGGCACACACGGCGGGGAGGGACGGTCCCTATGCAGAGAGCAGCAGCTGGGGCGGCCGGGCTCTGGGCCTGGTTCTGCCTGGGACAGGCCGTGTGGCCCTGGGACAGTCCCTGGGACAGTGTCCCCAGGATTAGGTCAGTGTTCCCGAAAGGGGACGGATACGGGATGGGTGATTCGAGCGGTGATTTCAGGGTATACAGAAGGCGGTTATTTTAGTTGCTGTGCCATGACGGGAACGTGTTAACCCTACGGGAACGGGGCTGACACTTCCGTCGGCGGTGCTGACGGGGCGCCCGCACAGACCGCTGCAGGGCTCACCAAAACGCAGGCGTCCGGCCCACTCCCAGCACTTCTGACCCAGCAGGGCTGAGGGGGCCCAAGAATCTGCACATCTAACGAGTCCTCAGGCGGCACTGATGCTGCCGGCCCGAGCACCCCGCCTTGAGAACCGCAGACTAACACAGTCCTTAGCATGTGCCGCGCGCCCACACAGCGCTGCAGCCACTCAGGGTGGCTTACGAGAGCCATGTGTGCTCATCCCTCCCCAACTCCACATCTGGTGACCTCACTGGTTGCTTGAAATCTGCCACGATGGCAGAATTTACACCGGGGACACTGGAAATCAGCAAATGCTATGAATTAGGCGTTACCTCAGAGCCAGCTGTTGGACGTTTATGGCCATCATATGCCCAGAGCTGTTCTAAGAACTCCACATATAATAACTCATTTCATCCTTTGAGAAATGGATCAACCCTATTGGAAATGTGCTCTTTTCATACCCGTTTTACAGATGGGGAAACTGAGGCCCAGGAAGTTTAGGTAACTTCCCCAGGTCTCACAGCTGCAGCGGACCCAGGCTTGTCAAAGCCCTATCTCCTATTTCATGGATATTAGTATTTAGAGTAAAGCTATGAGAGGGGGAAAAAAAACCCACAGTAGGTTGATTTCCAAAAATAGGAACGAAATAACAGTAGCGCTGTGTTGCAGATGACAGAGGTCACTCAGATGGCAGATAGGCTTGCTGGGTTTCTTTATAGGGGAAAGGTGTGCGCTGCTGGGAGAAAGGATTCCAATGCTCTTTCGCAAGGGAGAGGCTCATAGAAGCTGACAAGCTGGGGCTTGTGTCACGAGAGCCGTGCTCGGTAAGCCCAGGAGCCTTGGGGACCGATGTGTGCAGGGGATGTTTCTAGGTGTCTACGTTGGATGTTATGGCTTCAACTTTTAAGCAGGGATACCAGCTCAAACTTGTCCCGGAATTTGGCTCTGCTCACATTCTGCTAAGATCTCACCAACACGTCAACAGAAAACAAGGGGATTTAAAGATCTACTGCAGGAAGCGCCTGGAAACGGGAAGATCCGTCAGGGTGGCCTTGGATGAACGCGCCTGTGAGGTGCTGGGCGCTCTGAGTCCTCCTGGCTCCGAGCTGTTTGCAAGGCCCTTGTAAGTGGGGGCTTGTCCGTGGGGGGAGTTCCGTGTCACACCTGGGTGGCGGCAAAGGCAGGACCAGGCCAGCGTTGGTGGCGCACCCTGGACGTGCGGGGCTCGCCGTGTGTCTCAACTGCTTACGTTGGCGTTGCGAGCACGTCTGCATCTGACTGAGGCCTCGAGGGGCCAGAGAAACCCAGAAGTCAAGTTCAGGACACTCTGGCCCCAGAACTCCCGACCCCGATAGCTGACTGTTCTATCGCACCACCTCTCGACCTGCGGGAAGCATCGTTAGCCTGTTCAAAGACAAAAGGCCAACTCATTCATTCATTCATTCATTCATTCGGCAAGTGGCGACTGCGCTCATTCTGTGTGCCAGGCTTGGTGCCAGGTGCTGGCAGAAGGAAACAGCACAGGCACAGACGAGAAATCAGAGAGAAGTCAACGCGCAGAGTCTTTGTGCTTAGCGCCGCGAGAGGAGCGACATGCATGGTGGGGTGACGAAGGTGCAGGGTGTGGGGGGAAGATGGCGCCTGCTTCAGCAGTGTGGTCTTGAACACCCCGTGGGATGACGACGTCTAACTGGGATCTAAAGGCCGAGGGCGTGTCGTCCGTGGGAGATCTGGAGGCTTCCGGGGAGAACTGCAGCAGGCTGAGCAGTGACCCCTTGAATGTCCGAGTCCTCGCCCCGGGAGTCTGTGCACGTTACTTTCCGTGGCCAAAGGGACTCTGCAGGGGTGATTAAGTTCAGGGTCTTGAGACGGGAGGATTGGCCTGGCCCTAAATGTGATCCGGGGTCCCTGTGAGAGGGACACGGGGGAGGCTGGACGGCAGAAGCAGGAGGTTGAGTGACGCGGCCGTGAGCCAGGGACGCAGCCGCCTCTGGCGGTCAGAAGAGGCAAGGAGTGGATTCTCCCCGGGACCCCCGAAAGGAGCCAGCCTGGCCCATCCCCGGGGCTCCTCCGGGTCTGGGCAGGTCGAGACATCAGTCGCGTCAACAGGAACCGCACGCAGGGCCACAAGCCTCCCACGTGACCCGTTTGTCCTCACAGCCCCTTTTTGGGGTGAGTGGCTACGACCCCATCCCACAGAGTGCTGGGATCACAGGCGTGAGCCACCGCGCCCGGATATGACAGGAGGTTTCAACACATGCGGAGGGCCAAGGCTTACAGCCGCCCTGGGATTTTACTAGGGAGACCTGCCCGCTCAGAGGACGTCGTGATTGACTTTTTTCCAAACAAGGAGGCTGACGAGACGTTGTCTTCAGCAGGAGGAGCGCCATGCTCCTTCCTAGGCTGTTTCTCACGCGCTGCCGTGCAGGGAAGCCCGGCCGGCGCTGCTTCCGCACACGGGCCTCGCGTGGAGGGCAGACGTTTGTGCTGCACAGACCGTCCCTTCTCGGTCCTTCCAACATGAGCCCCCGTTTAACGCAAACAACGGGTGTGCTTGTTAGAGCTGCCAGGACCCACCCGGGCAAGCTCGGGGGAGCCATCGTATGGCCCACGGCCGAGTCGTGTGACCAAGGACGGCGAGGCCTCGGGGGAGCCGGAACCGGATGGCAACGCCGGTCCCTCCGCCTTCGCTCACCGCCACCTGCTGTCATCTCCTCTCTCCACGCCGTAGGGGACGGCTGCCCTCCGCACGTTAAAGTGTGATCACGACTGCGGATACGCAGCACCGGGGAGGTGCCATCCCTGGTCCACGGCGGGAGGTGCTGGGTGCCGAGACTGCAGGTGGCAGCGAGGCGGCGGGGCAGGCGCAGCCCTGGCAAATCGAGAGGCGGTGCCCCCTCCCCGCCCAAGGTTAATGAGCGAGAAGGAGGCAGCCTTCTCTTACTGCGTGGGGACCGGGGCTTGGCTTTCTAGAGTTTATGATTTTTCAAGAGAAAACAGAACTTTGGACCTTTTTAATGTTAAGAGTTTGTCACTCTTGCTTTCGTCTTTGTAAATTATTAAAGTAGAACATCCCTGCCAAAAAAGGGCCTCCAATCCAGTCAGGTGGCTTTTTCTCAGACTGAATGTGCTGTTTAACCAGCGTCTAGATGAGAAACGGCACCACGACAGCCCCTGAATCCTCACCCCGCCCACTGTCGCTGCCTCAAAGCCCCACCTCCACCCCTTCCCCAGCGGGACCGCGGCCTGCACCCCTGACAGCTGAGCTCAGCTTGCTGGCTTGCATTGCGTCTGGCTGCTTTCTCTCCCCACCGTGTTTGCAATCCATGCAGCTTGTGGGTGTAGGTGTAAATCATTCATTCCCATTTTCTGTATAGCTTTTCGTGGTGTGAATCACCACAATTTATTTATCTATTCTAGCGTGGTGGGCATCTCGGTGGTTTCTTCTTTGGGGCTGTTATAAACAGCTGCTATGACATTCCAGGGTTGGGGACAGTCCCTACCTTTTGGTGTACAGACGTGCACATTTCTACTGAATATATCCTAGGAGTGGAATTGCGGGGTCAGAGGGAGCTGAGAGTCCAGAGAAAGGTGGCTTTTTAAATATGAAATCTTCCTATTTTATAGTGACGGAGACCAATGCATATATTTTTTTTTAACAATAAGGATTCAGCCAAGCGAAACATTCTTCAGGCAGGTTAGACCTGCTGGTGGCCAGGCTACAACCTTTAGGCTAGATTAGACTTTGCTTTTTTGTTAGCCCTACTAGCCTACGATTAGTTTCATTTGTTTTATTTTGCTTTTTAAAATTTTATAGTTTTCATTATAGAAGATTTATAACCACATTATAGAAAATTCAGAAAATGGAGGAAAAAAAAATCAATAGATTTCAGTCCCCTAAAGCAAACACAGTATCTTCATATATCTTGTTCTCGTGCTTTTTTCCTGTGTATACATACTTCTCAATACCTTTGCAATATCGTGCCACATAAATTACATAAACTGCCTTTTGCCTTGATCGTTTTTGCATTTGCATGTTATTGCATGGTCTTCATGTCCACCTATGGTCGGTTTTAGATTCACTTAATTTTCTGAGTAGAGAAAACAACTCCTGTCTTTCTGTTTTAGACTTATTATTAAATCTATAAATAAAAGGCTTCTGGTAAGAGGGTGTTTTTTCCTATGATATTGAGGCGCTTTTCAAGGCATAAAGAATGTGGTTTTAAGAGCATGGAGTCTGCAGCTGCACTGCCTGGATTTAGAATCCCAGCTCTACTCATTCTCTGCTGGCTGACTGTTCCAGGCCTCAGTTTGCTTTATCTGGGAAATGGGTACGATAAACAGCACCTGGCTCATAGGGTGTTGTGAGGATTAAATGAGGTGATACATGTCGTGTGCTCAGACCAGGACTTGGCATTCTGTAAACATATAGCAAAGGCTATTTATTGTTAGGTACAATGATAACTACTTTTTATGTTACTTTTCTCTATATGAAAGTAATATTTGTTCATTATAGAAACTTTAGAACACCCAGAGAGAACCCCTGTGAACATGTGTGGGTATATGCTGCCAGTCTGGTATTATTGCTTATGTAATATGCACACGTATATACCCAGGATTCAAGATCACATATATATACCATTTTGTTAGCTGTTTCTTGGTGACCCCAAATATTCTTTCTGTAGCATTATTGGGAGACAGTTCTCCATGGGTCTCTCGGGTTTCTGCATGTTCTGCAAGCAGAAGCATTGACAGTCTTTTCAAGGATGTTTGTACAGCAAACAGCCTTGGTAGACAGATGTGGTATCTCCCTCCAGAGCAAAGGGAAAATTTGTTTTGTGTCCGACATATGATACAGACGTCTCCCTCCAGGGCAAAGATCAGCTAAGCTTCCTGTCCAGTACGAGAGATGTGGGTTCCCTAAGCTCAGTGTTCCTCAGCCGCGAGGACCATGCTGTGTGTGCAGTAACCTCGGGGCCCCTTCACAGTGCCCCCGTGGAACCTGGGGGCAAGGGGAATGGATACAAACATAAAGCTCATGCCACTTGCTGTGCTGCGAGAGTAATAAAGTCATCCGTCTCTGACCCAGAAATCTCGTGTCTTCTGCCGGCAGCCATGACACTGTGGCAGGCGGATCTGTGGCTTGGCTTCGACAGGGGGTTGACCCTCAGCTCATGCACAGTCCTTGGGAGTCAGGAAACAGTCCTCTCCGGCATCACGTCCAGGTGCGGCGGACTGTTCCCTCACTTGGCTCTTCCGACACTCTTTGGGTTAATCTTCTCTTGTTGGAAATATGAGTTGTTTTCAATTTTTTTCACTATTTTAAACAACGCCACAATGAGCAATCTTGTAGCTAAGCTTTGTTCTCATGCAATATCCCCACAGCATAAATCAGAAATCCTGAAAGACAGTGACAAGACCTCTGATATTGGCACATTCAGACTCTTGGTGGCCCAACTGACCCTGACCCCCTGGGAGGGGGCTCCCCCGATTCTCCACCGACCTGTCTCCTTGGGCCTGTAGAGCCTTCCCAGCCGCCCCCATCCCGAATCTCCCCGGGGAGCACATAACGCACCGGACTCTGATTGAAGACTCATCTCTCTCCAGATCCTGAGCTCTTCGAGGGCAGGGACTTCCTCCTCCTTGTGTCCCCAACCTGGCACACAGTAGGTGCTCATGCGATGTTAGCTGAACCTGAACAGGAACTGTAAATGGATTCCAGAGTATGCCAAGGCACCGTATTTCACGGTATTGAGCCCGCTGGCTCTCTCTGCTCACCATTGTACTCCAAGAGGTTTTCTGAGTGTCACAAAATCGCATCTACTGTTGAGGGCAGAAGGCAAGAAAAGTGTGGGCTCTGGGGAGGGGCACCAAGTCAGCTCCTTAACCTCCCTAAAGCTTCTTTACAGCAAGCCCTTGGGAAAGGTGTACTATGATTTCTACTCTTACTTTTTGTTGAGTGTAATACATAACAGAGAAGTGCATGAATCTGCCGCATACAGCTCGGTGATTTCTCACACAGTGCACACAACCATGTAGCCAGCATGCGGATCAATAAACACATTAGCACCCCCCCTGGGCCCCACCTCATGCCCCCTTTGTGTCGTCCCTCCGTGGTACGCATTGCTCTTGCTCTGACAGCACAGAACCCTGCGCTACGCACTCTGTCATGTCCGGCTTCTTTCATTCTATTACGTCCGAGAGAGACAGCCATGTTGCTGTGTGCGGTTGGAAGTCATTCTTTTTCCTGTGTGGTTTTCCATCATGTGGATAGACAACATTTATCGTACCATGCCACTGTTGGTGGGCATTTGGGTGGTTTCCAGTGTCGGGCTATTGTGAACAGTGCTGCTAAGAACATTCTAGTTCAAGTCCTTACCCTGTACACGTCCCTGTTGGGTGTGTACTCAGGAGTGGAAATGCTGGATTATGGTGCGTGTTCTATGGTTCAGTTTTGGGGAAGATTCTGAAATGCTTAGAAAAATGTTTATTTAATGAATGACTTTGCTGAGTCAAAGAATCAGGATGACGGATAAGTTGAAATAACAGATACAGTCAGGGCCGGCCTCAGGGGCAATTATCTCCCAGTGCAGTGGCCAAGGGCCTGTGCCTGGGACTTCATGCTCTGTGGCTGCCGTCTTGAAATTGCTAATACTTTTACCAAAAGGACAACGGGGCATGTCCTCCTCCCCCACTCTCACTCCCGGTTGGCATCAGCAGAAGGCCTGGCTGGCATTTATGGTGGGGGTGTTGGCCGTCCCCTGGGGCTGGCATGAAGGGGCAGTGGGGGACAGAGCCCTGAAGGAGCCCAGGGGTCTCCTGCAGCTGGGCAGCCTGAGGCTGGGAGCAGCCGTTTCAGAGAGGGAAAAGCTCATGAAATGATCATGAGGTCGCGATTCATAATGCATGAGAGGTCGGGCAGGGGCGCCTCGCTGGACACAGGGCCTTTGTTCCCTGCAAGGACTGTGGGAGCGCTTTCCCCATAATCGTCTCAGCGAGGAAGGAAGCGGAGAAGATTTATCTCCCTGAGTCTAATCAGCTTCCTTTGGAGAGGCGGCCATCCGTCCCCCACAAACCTCTGAGTGCTCCCGAGAGATTCTTTGTAATGAGTTACAAGAGTCAGACCTTGAGGGGTCAGAGATATATCGCTTGCTTACAGAGTCCTAGAAAATATACATTGTGTGTGTGACACAGAGAGAGAGAGAGAGAGAGAGAGAGAGAGGGGGGAGTCTTTTTCACAGCTATCTGCACCGTTCACACTTCCAGCCTCCTTGTGAAAGAGTTTGTTTGTTTGCTTGCTTTGGTTTGGTTTGCTTTTAAGCAGGAGGAGAAAGACAATGACAAGAGAGGGTAGGATTTCCCTAAGCCCCCAGCGCAAGTCAATAGCTCAGCTAGAAATGGGCTTGAGGCCAAAGGTCAGCTAATCAATCACCAAACGCACTTTGACGGCCTCCTTCCTAGAAGGGAGGCTGGGGGAGAGCGAGCATGAGATGGCTCAGCAGTGAACTCAGGGCTGCTGCAGCCGGGGCGCTGCTGAGCGTGTTTCCCAGGAAGTTTCAAGGCAAATTTGTATTTTATCAACTGAGGACTCGGTTTTCTGCTTCCACGTGGGCGCCATGTTGGCACTGTGGGACTCCGCCCTCTTGGCCAGAGCTGATTGGACCAGGGCCGGACACCTGACCCAAGCTAGGCCAATCAGATTCTCTGTCCCATGAAGCTGCCACTGGGACGGACGTCCGGGACGGAGGAAATGGAGTCTTGAGGGGGCCGGGTGTCCACGTTGTCTGACTCAGAGAATAAGCCAGAGGTGCAGAAATGAAAGCTCAAGGGGAGAGAGAGAGCGTGTGCGAGAGGTGCCTTCTGGGCTCCTTCGGTTTTCCAGGCCCTGCCTCCAGCCCCGTGAGGCCCAAACGCATTCTTGCCTTCGGGTTCTCTAAGACACTCAGTAAATTTTTCCTGTAAATCTCCTCTTGGTAATTCAAGTGACCAGAGTGGCTTAATGTAAGACCAGCTACGGAACGTGGAGGCTTAATGCAAATGGAAATGGTGGGGCCCTGTGTTCCAAAATTTTTAAGAATTTCTGTATGGCAGCGGCAGAACGTGAGACAAAGCATGGGCCCCTCCTAAGCGGGGACCCTGTGCAGCCAGGCAGCTCGCACACCCGTGAAGCTGGCCCTGGGTTTGTGTCACCTGCAAGCAAGAGGACCTTGAGCAAGACTGACCTGCTTGGAAAAGTGGTCTTCCCGCTCGAAGGAAGGACATTCAAAACCTTCCTAGAGCTTCATCAAAGGGGCAGCCACAGGCGCGGAAACCTCAGAGGACAGAAAACGTCCAAGACGACTGAACAAAGGAAAAGGCATTCCTGGGGCAGTGACTGAGCAGAGAGCCCTGGGTGGGGTGGGAGCCGGGAGCACATTCCGTGCTACTAGCGCAGGTACAGGAAGAGTCTGAGGTCCAGGGAGGAACGTTCTGTCCCGACCCGTGGGACATACAGCGTGGGGGTAAGGGGAGGACTACCTGCCGGTAAAGAAAAGAAAAGAGAGAGAGAGAGAAAGACGGGACAAGAAACACACAAAATGGAGGCAAGACAAAGCTCTGATAAAGCCTCAGTGTTTATTGTCGGGTGCTTGCTTATATACCCTGGGAAGGGGGAAGGGTAAGTTTAGGGGCCGTGGCATTCGCTGATTGGTGGTAGACGGGTGACGTGAGGGAGCAGGGGCCGTTGGTCTTGGTGCGCGCAGGAAAGGAAGCGCGGGACTTTCCAGGGGAGGAGGAAGAAGGAGGAAGTGAAGGCTGGCATAAATGGCTGCTGTAAACTGCCTTTTCACGGCCATGTTGGCTCCCAACACAGAATATATAAGGAATTCAAATAAGTCAATAGCAAAAAAATAAATAATCTGATTTAAAAATGGGCAAAAGACCTAATAGACATTTGACAAAAGAAAACATACAAATGGCCAACAGGTATACGAAAAAATGCTCAACATCACTAATTATCAGGGAAATGTGAATCATAATCACAGTAGGAAATCATTTCACCTCAGTTAAAATAGCTATTATCAAAAAGACAAGGAAAAGGTGAAGATGTAGAGAAAGGGGAACATTTGTACACTGTCAGTACGAATGTAAAGTAGTATGGCCCCTATGGAGAACAGTACGGAGGTTCCTCAAAAAACTATAAATAGAACTACCATATGACCTAGCAATCCTATTGCTGGGTATATATCTGAAGGAAAGGAAATCAATATATTAAAGAAATACCTGCACTGCCATGTTTATTGCAGCACTATTCACAATAGCCAAGATATGGAATCAACCTACATGCCCATCTACAGACGAATGGACGAGGAAAATGTGGTATATGCACAAGGAAATATCGTTCGGTCATGAAAAAGAATGAAATCCTATCATTTGCGGCAACATGGATGGAACTGGAGGTCGTATATCAAGTGAAATAAGCCAGGCACAGAAAGACGAATATCACATGTTCCCACTCACATGTGGAGGCTGCAAAAGTGGATCTCATGGATGCAGAGAGCAGAACGGTTACCAGAGGCCGGGAAGGATGAAGAGAAGTTGGTTAGTGGGCACGAAAATACAGTTAGATAGAAGGAGTAAGCTCTGCTGTTGGTATAATAGATAAATTACAGTTAACGGTAATTTATTGTATATTTCAAAATAGCTAGAAGAGAAAAATCGCAATTTGCCAACACAAGAAAAGATAAATGTTTGACATTACAGATATTCCAATTACCCTGATTTGATCATTACCCATTGCATACATGTATCAAAATATCACATGTACTCCAAAAATGTATACAACTAAGATACGCCATTTAAAAAAATAAAAATAAAGCTGTAAATATTAAAAAAAAGAAAGTAGTTGAAAAATAATATGCAAAACAGTATCCTTGCAGCACCCACTAGTAAACCCTTGCCTCTTCACTAAGAAAATTTATTTCTAATACAGGTCTCCTCCCCTACTAAAGGACTCTGAATCTGGTGGTTTTGCAAAAAAAAATTATCCTGTTTTATTTAAAATGTTGGTACTTTGTTCATCATGAATTTCTTTGCATTGATTTTTTTAATTGTATTAAAATAAGGTTCCTGCCTGCTCTGTCACCTGCTGTCCAGCACAATGCCCAGGCTTTTCCGCCTGCGGAAAAGGAGTCCGGGAAGACACTCAGAGCCAAAACCAGTTAGCTGTGGGTGACCATTTATTTTCACTTCTGGTAAATAGCTAACTCCCCAATTAACTTTTCCATTCAGAAATGCTTTCTCCCCAACTAAGCTAAAAGGAGTTCCTGACAAGCGATAAAAATGTTAGTGCCCATCAGCTGCGCTGCAGACACCCAGGGTCCTTGTTCCTTGAACTTTACATTTTAAAAGGCTCATGGGGAAAAAAATCACTCCAAAAGCATTTAGCCCATCAAATGCGTTCAACCACAAGAGTTTGTTACATTTTAATTATTCAGGAAACTGCTTTGCATGTAAAAAAAAAAAAAAAACCTTTTAAAACTTAGAAAATAAGCAAGCAAAGAGAATGAGCAACCTTCTGCCTAAATCATAAAATTTGAAAATAATATTTTTAGAAAAGACATTTTTAAAAACTGTGTACTTCAAAGAAGAAATAATCTTACTGAAGCAAGCCTTTTTTCCTCCAAGGGACTTTGGGAAGAACATTCATAAAACCACAAATCCCCCTTCTGCGGATATAAATAGTCACAGCAGCAATAACATGTGGCTACACAAATAAAGTTGGGTTCAGAAATTTAAGAAGTAAGACTGAGTTGAAGTACAGAGACACGAGGTGATCAGTCAAGACACTGTGATCTCATATATTGTAAAATGTATCCCTTGCCTTGTCCCAGAAAGGATTTAAAATAACCTAAAAGGGCCCATAAAATCCAACCAGATAATGCAAGTCAAAAATGTGAGACAAAGAGAGACAGAAAAACAATTTTCCAGACATAAAATGTAGCCAGGAAAGAAGCTAAAATGTATCCCCAGAATAACGAATCATGAGCAGAACCAGGTCTAAGGTGCTCGCGCTTCACCCTGGGAAGACACGCTAGAGCAGACACTGAACGGGAAATGCAGAAAGCCCTAAGGGCTGTCTGCTCCTCAATCCTCACGGAACAGAGACGAAGGCCAGAGAAAGGCACAGCCTCCGCAGCTGGGAGAGGCTGATCTTTCCTTCTAGCCTCACATCCTTTCTACTTTTGTTGCTGCAACCCTAGACCCTGTCTCTCCTCCTTCTGGGCAAATCGCCAGTGGATAGCCGGGGAAGAGGAGCAAGAGCATAGAGATGCAGAGGCTACAAATATGCTGATAGGGATTGACTGAAGCTGGTTAATAATCGAATGATCAGCAAACATGTCAAATATTGATCGCTCACCAGTCACCGTGCCAGTCGTCGGCGTGACGGGGGAGGCACCGCGAAGGCATCCACAAGGCGCGAAGGTGAACGTCAGGCTCACCCCCACTTTGCTGCTGATCCCTGCCTCATTTAGAACGGCAAAGATTTCTAAATCTTTACAGATCCATTGGTGACTTTTAAGTGCTGTTAAATTTTTCTTTTGTAATCCTAGCAAGACAAGAAAGTTCTCAGCTTAGCACTAAAACTTTATGAGATAATGGCAGCCCATTTATTCCTAGCACATTTGGTAGGAGCTGCATGCTAGCTGTGGCAAGGGAATGCAGATGTTATCATAATTTAATACTCCAGCCAACCACCTGGCTGTATCACATGATCCCCAGCTGAAGGTGAGGTAACGACAATATATTTTTTAAAGTTTCTTACTTTTTCCTTTCAACACATATTCCCAAAAATAATGAGGTTGGAGGGTACCACAGATGATCTTGTCCGTTTACACAGGCAGCAACCAGACAAAAAAATATTCCCACTGTTGCCATGGTGATCATAAAATATAAAGCCATTCCACAAGAAATCTCACTCACTTGAAAATCGAAGTCCCCAAGTGACAATAAGATGACAAAACTGTCACACCAGTCGCACAAAAGGCAAGTTGCAAAGTCTAAGACACTGCAGAGCAGTGGACAAGGAGTGGGTGTCTGGGCTCGCTCTGCCTCACGTCACAGGCAAGTGGGCACGTTGTCAGAAACCTGGTGTGAGAGATCAGATGACTTCCACAGGTGAAAAATATATTTTCTACTTAAAAAAATAACTTTTAGGAAAGTGATGAGAAGAAAAACTCATGCTGGCAAGACAATGACATTTGTCTTCTTTGAAACGCTTAATCAAGGGGTGTTACCTCAAAAGAAGTAGCATATCTCATATAACACACTTAATTGTGGAATACTGCTGTAAACATTTCCCAGCTCCAAACACAGCGGCAGGTGCTGCCGTTCGGGCGGTCGTCCGGGCCATGTGAACGGTGCTCCCTGCAGTTCTCTTCTGAAAAGCAGGGCAGGCTCCCTGCTGCCGCGTTGCCACTAGGTGACTCCTAACGCTGCCTGGTGCCGAGCTGCTGCTTTGTGACTCCCACTCCTCAGCCGCCCACGGGTGCCTGTGGGCGGGGGCAAGTATGAGCTTTGCCGCAGGACAGGACAGCAGCGTGTGGACGCGGGAGCTGCTGCGGCCGCCTTCAACCCGGCGGGTCAGCCGAGTGAGGATCCGGAAACACGCAGAGAGGAGCGGGACAGAGACAGAGAGCGCCCCGAGTCCAGTAGCCTCCCAGGGCCCTGCCCCAGTCTTCGCTGAGGCCCCGCAGGCTTCCTGCCCTTGGGTCCACAGGTCATCAGCATCTCTTGGAGTCAAGTCCCTGCTTCAGATACCAGCTGTCACTCAAAAGGAAACAGGCTGAAGTAGCCAACTCCATCCACACAGATGTAAGGAAAGTTCTTCAGCCTGCATCAATTTCAACTTGTCATAATGTCACCATCTCTTTTTCCTTCTTCCTTTGCCCTGAGGGGAATGCCCTCAACACCGGCATCTTCCATTCCCTGGTCTCATCTTACGACAGCGCCTGCCGGACAGAACACGTGCTGTTTCCCTGCCTCCCTCGCTGTTAGGCTGGTTGTCTGGTTTAAGCTTTACCTATTCGTGGCCAGTTGCCCACATCAGACCCTAATATTTCTCAGTAAAAACAATAGACAGCTTTTATTTCTGAACATTTACTATGTGCCACACCGTGTTCCAAGCAATTTATAATTATTTATTCAGTTAGTCCTCACAATAACCCTATTGGGTAAGTACTAGCATATCCCCATTTTAGAGCTGGGGAAACTAAGAAAGTGAGTGGTTAAGCCATTTTCCCAACTTCACACTGCCAGTAGGCAGTGGAGCAAGTGTTTGATTGCAGGCAGTCTGGTTCCAGAGCCCAGCCCCACGGTCACAGCCGGCGCAGCCTCTCCAGCAGATC
>CAUYSK010044308.1:0-61004 GCA_963575035.1 Avahi laniger | reverse complement strand
TGTGTATCTAGATTTTTAGAAAGGCCTGGAAAATTCTCCTCTATTAATTCTTCAAATAGCTTATCCAGCCCTTGAGTGTTTTCTTCTTCACCTTCCGGGACTTCTATCATCCTCAGGTTCGTTTTTTTCACATAATCCCACATTTCTTGTAGGCTTATTTCTTTTCTTTTAATTTTCTGCTCGATTTCTGTGACTGACTTATTTAATTGGAAGGAGTTGTCTTCAGTCTCTAAGATTCTTTCTTCTGTTTGATCTACCTTGTTCTTGAGGCTTTCCACCGTGTTTTGTAGTTCCCTGTATAAGTTCTTTATTTCCAGGAGATCGGTTTGATTTTTCTTTAATATTTCAATTTCTTTAGTGAATTTTTCTTCCAAGTCCTATTTTTTTTTGTGTGGTTTCTTTGTGTTGATTATCCATTTTTTCTTGCATGTCATTCAGTTTTCTTATAATCCATGTTTCAAATTCTTCTTCTGTCATTTTAGTGTTCTGAGTTTGGCTAATATCCATTGCTGGGGAGCTGTTGTTCCTCTTTGGGGATGTACTTTCCGTTTGAGTCTTCATACTTCCAGAGTTCTTTTGCTGGTTCCTTCCCATCTGGATCAGTTATTCCTTCTTGTCTTTAGATTTTCATTTGGGTGATGACACGCCCTGTTTAGTCTCTGAGCCAGTAGGTGGTGTTTGTGGGTGAGATTTGACCACACCCTTTATGATGAATCAGTAGATGCAGTAAAAAGTTGTGCAGGATGACCTCCCTGTCAGTAGGTGGCACTTGCAGGGAGGCGCAAGCTGCAGTGCTGTTTTTGGGTCCTGTAGCTAGCTCTTATTCCTCTAGAGAGGCCCTCTTGTGCCTCGGGTGGTCAGTGGGGCCCTGGGATTTCCAGGTGTGTCCTTGTTCTCCACCTCAGTGGTGGCAGGACCGGGAGTGAGTCTGGGTGGGGCTGGGTTGGCCATGCCTGCCCTCAGGCTCCACAAGTGCTGTTAGCAGGGGTCAAAGTTCTGTTCTTTGTTTCTGTACAGGGATGCAGAGAGGGGCTGAAATTCATCCACTCAGCTTAAAGTCTGGACTTGGGAGGTGGGGCTGTCTAAGACCCGCACTCTGGAGCAGGTCTCGCTCCCCTCCATTCTCCCCCTCTCTGTGGCCTCTCTCGGACCTCTGCCAGCAAACAGGGCCTCAGACCGATGTATCTTCCCTGGCTGTGATGTGGGCCAGGAAGTTCCCCACCCAGGATGGTAGCCTGAGCTGGGTGCACAGTTCTCTTTTGGGAGGACAGTTGCCACTCTGGCATGCTGATCTTCCCCTGAAGGCACACACTCCTCAGTAGGCTCTTTCACAGATCTCTCCTCTGTGCCCCAGGGTAGTGCAATAGTGATCTGGGTGTACGGGATCTGGTCTGCAGGCTTGTGCCCTGGACCCTGGAGATCAATCCCTGACCCTGCCAGGGGGAGAGGTGCTGGTCTTGAATCATCTACAGGGTGCCCAAGCTGGATCAATTCCACTCCACCTCGGGATTTGCCCCACTCTCCTACAGTCCCCAGACAAGTAGCACCTGAGAGGGCTGGCAGGTAGGGAACTTGCAGTCTGAGTACCCCCCAGTCTGCTGTAGGGCCTCAAAAGGAAAGGTCCTGTTCCGGGAGATGCCTCCGTGTGATGGCTAAATTGTCTTTCTGGGCACCCACGGGAAGGGAAGGGGAAGGAGAAAATGGAGCACTATGACGTCTGCAAATAGGCTAGTGTCTGTGCCTGGGGAGGTGCCCCGAGGGGGCTGGGAGCCTGGCGCTGAGTCTGCAAGAGGCCACTGCTCACTGGCGGCAGCCATCTCTGGGCTGGTGTCAGCAGGTCTCTCCAGCCTCTCAGGAGCCCACTAACAGTCTGAGTTGCAAGGGAAGGGGAAGTTAACCGCTCCACCTATCCTTGTTGCTGGTGTCCAAGCCTCTCGGGACCTTTCTCCTTCCAGTTCTCCTCTGCAACGTCTTCCCGTGGAGTCTCCTGTAGTTTCAGGCACCCTTCCTACTGACCCTCACCCGATCTATGTTTCTCTGCTCGCTTATTTTTTTCCCTTTCTTCTAAAATTTGTCTTTTTTCCAGAGACACTCTGACTGATGACTTTTCTCATCCACCATCTTGGCTCTGAATTCTGTTTTTTAAAAATAATTTTTATGAGTATTATGTTGGATGACATAAAGTGTAAGGACTAAAGAAAATTTTAAATGTGTCTAAATTAAAAGCAACAAACAAACAAAGAAATAAAAAGCAGTGATACCCAGAGCTGGTAAAACTTCTGTGAGTCCAGTCCACTCTTATGGTGACAGAGCTTTAAGAATGAAGCAAAATTTTAGGGAAAACTACATTACAATACATAATAGAAGTCAAAAAATTTAGTTTGATTTTATCCAGTCATTTTTCTTAGTGGAATTTGTCCTAAGAAAATAACTTACCAGAACCAAAATATGGATTCATAAAGAACATGTGGTTCATGGACACAACCTAAAAATTTGATAACAAGAGAATGGCTTAGTCGAGGGTGGAATTTTCATTCATTGGAAAAATATGTGTCAATTAAAAATTGATGACTCTGAAGACTCTGAAAGCATGAAACATATGGGAACTCTGAAGTTAAACAAAAGAAAAAGACAATAAAACATAGAACAGAAATTGTGTTTACAATTATTTAAAATATCTGTTCACGTATATATACAAACTCAATGGAAAATACAAACATAAAATCGTTGTTTAGAAAAGTATGATTATATATTATTCTCTTTTAAAAAATTCCCCTTTAATACTTTATAAACCTTTTTGATATTAAGCATTGCAATTAATTATAGAAAACTAACAGCTCACAATTATTTGAGTTGACTGTCACTTATATTCATGAATGTATATTCACCAAGATTGTGTTAACACAGCCTTCCCCAAAGCAGGGACAGGTTTGCGAAGACATCCTCTCTGTTCCTGATTCTTGATCTCTGTCTCCCTTTTTGCCCAACTCACCAAGTAGTTTAGTCCCCAGTCCCTTCTCTTTATGGCCCAGGGACAATGCTAGCCCTGTACCACTTCCACTGAGGCTGTCCAAAGTCTCAACTCAGCCAGCACTGGAAGAATGATAAAAAAAGCCCCACTAGGGACAAATCTCAGTAAAATCATTGTGAAACCACTGCCATGTTAATGTGAGGGGTTTTCTTCCAAATCAAAGGTGTTTCTCTTCCTCTATTCCATTTTTCCAAGAGTAACAGTGGACACTAGGTTTGCCCAACTTGGAATATGCAAGTAGATTCTGCTCCGACATCTGTAAGGCCTTGGGGAGCCTGCCTCCAGGGAATGAATAGGGGGCCTTCCCATATGTGAATCTGTCTGCTTTGTTGACTCACATCTGCATCTGTGTCTGTATTGTTTGGTTTTGTTTGTTTTCTACTCGGCTTAAGAGCTTCTTGTTGTGGGGACCGAGGCCCCACCCCAAATGGTTTATGAATGGGGTAAAAATCTAAAAGTCTCAGTTCCATCCTTTGGTATGGGATCAGCATGTGATGAAACTTTCCTTTCTCTGCCTATCAAGGAATGAGAATCTCACCATGTTTTTGCTTTGTGGTAGCCAAGAATGCTAATGACTTTGTGCAAAGACAGAGAAATGACATAATAAGGGGTGTTCTAATCATTATAGATTCCTCTAAATGTTAGGATCCACTTAACTTGCTATACTGCGTGTTTTCTCTTTATTATAAATCACTGGTTAGAATGCAATACAAATGGCTGTAGCTTGCAGGGTGCTGGCTAGAAGGGAAGAAAGAAAGGTATGGAAACAAGATGAGAAAGAAAAGCAGAGTGACTTCATGACCAGAGAGGACAGGACAATAGTAAAACACTATAGAAGTGCAAAGGGTATGAATGAGCTTGAGTTGCTAGCTATGTGATCAGTGAGAAATTTAGCCTCCAAAAACCCAGCTCCTTCTCCAAGCTTTTGTCCACTGGTGTTGATAGGGTTAATGCTGCTCCTGCTCTGATGGAAGGGGGAAGGAGGCAGCTGGTGGGTGCTGGGCTTGGCACAGGGCAGCAGGCCTCACTGCACCCCTCCTCCTCTGGGGCTGCTGCATCATCTCATTGCTGAGCAGCTGTTGTGCTCTGGCTGCCAGAATAACCTTTGGAAACCTCGTCCCAGACGTAGCAGGGGTTGCTGCTTGGGCCTATAAAAGGCCGGCTAGGAAGACTTGGGAATCACACCTTCCATAGGTATTGCAAAAGGAATATTTATCAAAGAGCCTTAGTCCCAGGTACCCCGGTCTCTTCTGTCACAGTGCAACACTGGAACTGCTGGCTCTCTGCATTGTCTGCACTGCTGTACTGAAAGTGGAGACTGAGAGCGATTAGACAAGTTCACCAAAAGAAGAAATGTGTGAGGCACTTTCTAGGCTCCTGTTAATGCTGACTGGCTTACAATAGACGTGCAATAGAATGGGTTTACAGAAGCAGGAAATATTTAGCAACAAACTCCTAGGCTGGTCCTCACCGAGCAGAGGGGTTTGAGACTGACCAATAGCATTCTCCAGTCTTCCTTTCTGGGCAGAGATCTGGCTCAGACCTACCGCAGTTCTTCATCTGGCAAGCAGAGTGGATGTGAGAATGAACTCAGAGCCAAGCCACTTCATTTGAATTTTGGCTCTGCCATTAACTAGCTGTGTGACCCTGGACAACTTACTTAACCTCTTTGTCTGTCAGTGGTCTTGTCCATAAAGTGGAAGTAATAATCCCATAATCTCAAAGGATGAGTGAATGAGTTAACGTGTGGGAAGCGTCTAGGCTGAAGAACTTTATACATGTTTATCAAAACAGAGTAAAAATCACCTTGTTTACATGGGTGGTAAAGGTAAGACCTTTGTGGAGCAAAGAGGAGGCTGAGCCTGTGCCTCTTGGGATGATGGAACATTCTGAATTGGCAAAAGGTTGGCCACAGAGGAAAAATAGCTGCAATGGGGTGGTGGAACCACCTGGAACCAGGTCAGGGAGAGCCAGCTGAGCAAATCTCTTCCTCACTCCATGTTCAATGACATCACATCGGTAACTTGAAATTGCCTTGGTGGGAGTATTTACACCACAGAAATTGGTGAATGAAAAATGCCACACTCATGGTTTTTCCTTTTTTTGTCTTTCAGATCAGTTGTCAAGCATTTACCGGCACACCAGGATCTTTATAGCACACAGTTCTTCAGGTCTAGGTGACAGTGAATTATCTGTTTCCCAGCAGATTTTATCTCTCTCTAGCTCAAATCTTCCTAAGCATCTTCAGGTTAAGAAAAATAATTCTAAGCTTATACTATAATAAAAGGTAATAATTCTTGAACACCAACTATGCACCAGGTATTGTGTAGACACTTTGCATGCATTAGATCATTTAATGATTACAGAAACCTTAGTAGTATAAGTGAGGAAGATGAGGCTCAGATTAGGCAAATAACTTAGGGAAAGAAGTGGAAGTGTTGTGATTTGAATGCACCTAGTATGCATCAATGAGTCAGCCAACATAAATTCATTATCCACTCGAAATTTCAATAACCCATGGCATCCAAGTATTCCTTATTGAACACACTGCTTTGTGGCTTTCATAATGGAATAAAAATGACCTTCTAAGGAAATACGTGATGCTTCTGAGATCTATTTTAACTAGAATAACAGTTGTTGTTGACATAAATCAATCATTCAACATAAATACTTTTTCCGTGGGCAGGATGCTGTCCCAGGAACAGAGGTTAATAAAGAGAAGATTGTGACTCGGTTCCTGGTCTTAAGGAGCCTGCAGACTTCTCAGTGAGGATTTGCTTGAAAGGCCATTCTTAACCCAAGGTAGGTCTTCTGGGCAATTTTTGAGTGGTTGAGTTCCCTAGGAGCCAGGGTGAGTAAGGAAACTCTCCAAGTCTCAGACTCTCATCTGCACAGCAGGATCACAGTTGGAGCATTGCCTCATAGCTTTGTTGTGGGGATCTACTGAGGGAGTGAATTTATAATCTTAGTTCAGTGCCAGGCAAATAGTAAAAGCCTTACACTTCATCAGCATTAACTGATATTCACTACTATTTGTGGAATTCTGAAGACAGCTCAATAAGATAAGAGGTCTATAGAAGTTTCTCATATCAGAATAAAGAAAAATATTGGACCACATTGAAAGGGAAATGATTTGAAACAAGCTTTCATTGCTTTAGAACATTTAGAACTAGAGAGAAAATAGCATAATGCCTAGGAGGAAAATCAGCTTGAATTCTGGCTCTGCCACTTGCTTGTATAGCCTTACAAATTAGGGTTTTGACTCTTCTCATAACAGCAGCCAGAAGAATCTTTTTAAGAGGTTAAGTCAGACGAAGTCACACATGTGATCAAAACTCTCCAATAGGTCCTCCATTTCAAATAAAAAATCCTTTTGATGGCCTGCAAGTTCCTGTGATCTGGTCCTGTTGTTTCTCTGGCCACCTTCCCTATGTTTCTTTCCATCAGCCCTTCTGTTCCAGGCCTCCCTGCTGTCAAATCTGCCTCAGGGCCTTTGCACTGGCTATTTCCTCTGCCTGGAATCTTCTTCCCTGAGATACCCATGTTTCTTTCTTTCACCTCCTTTAAGCCTTTGCTCAGACATTACTATCTCAAGGCACACCCTGATCTCTCTATTTAAAGTTGCCATCCATCACCCCCATCCACCCTGACCTTCAGGTAGCCTTCTCCAAGACCCTCTAATTCCATTCCCACAGCACTGTTTACCATCTAATCTCCTATGTAAGTCACTTATTTGTTATGGTTATTGTTTATTTCCTGATTTCCTCCCTAGAATAGAATCTCCATGAGAGCAAAATGACCTTTGTCTATTTTGTTTGTCGATGTGTTCTGACTACTAGGAAAGGGCCTGGCTCATAGCGGACAGTGCACAAATACTTGCGGAATGAACGAATGAATTCTTTAATCTTTGAAAATCCCAATTTCCTCTTCTTTGAAATAGGAATAATACTATAAATAATAATAGTACTTACTTTATAGGCTTATCATGAGAATTAACTTAGATAATACATATAAAGTATAAGCACAGTGCTTACTTGCTAAACATTAAATAAATTATAATTACTATCATTATAATTTATTAACATTTTTAATCTCAGACAGACACACTAGCTCAAGGTTAATCTCTATTTATAAAGGAGCTACTCTCTTAGTGAAGGACTGTTTGAATTAAAACAAGAAGGAAACTAGTCAATATTGTTTGTTGACATGATCAACTACATGACCATCAAAGATAGCAACTTTTAATCTGATTGAGAATCAGAGAGTAAAGCTGATTCCTCCAGCTCCTGAACAACACAAGATGCCTTTGACTTCTGTTCTGCTCTGGGCAATCGCCCATCGTTTCACTCTTCTGGACAGGCTCATAGCTTCCTCTTCCCTCAAAATTTTGAGTACACATGGTTGTGTCTGACCTGGTTTCCAACTCTTAGCATTCTTAGCCTAACTGTGCATCACATTCTGTCATTGTTCGCTCACTCCATAGATCAATCCTCAATGTCCAGAAGAGAACACATTGCTGACCCTGGTGAGCCAGTTGCTCATCACTGTCTATCTGAGCAGAAGTGCTTGTATACAGGCTTCCCTCCCACTGGGCAGTCAGGGTGGGCAACAGGACATGGGATATGTGGAAGGAAGGGAGGCAGTCACTGCCATGGCTACCACGATGGCAGTGGAGCTTAATGCTCAAGAGACTAGCTGTGTGACCTCAGGCAGGTCACTTACCTGTTTGTGCTTTGATGTCCTCATTTGTAAAACTAGATGATAAAAATCAAAATAATCATAACCTCATAGACTGGTTGTTAAAATGAAATGAGTTGATTTTTAATGTGATTTAGAAAATAGATGAAAATATGTGTGTATGTGATTTCTTGAAACCCCATCTAGGAAGCCAATGAATACACCACAAGCAGCTAAACACATCAGTAGGCAGTCAGCATACATAAGCAACTATAAGATACACACCTCCTCCTTCTCTGTACTTTCTCCATGTCACTTCTAATGAGTTTACACCGGAGTTTGCGCCCAGATAACCCAGGGAGCAAGGTCCCTGCTTTCTGCTGCTCTGAGTGATTAGTACAGCTACCAATATCCTCCACTTTGATGGGAAAGATTAGGCCTTAAAGATGAACTGTGTACATTTATGGGGAACTGCACACTGGAGTATCTCCACCATCAGTATCTCTCACAGATTATGCAGTTCTTTTCCTTCTCCCCCGTTAGCTCACACCCATTATCTTTGAATCACTGTATGCCAGACCTGTGCTTCTCTTGCTGGCCTAAACTTAATCTCTGGCCCTGAAGGCCATCGGTTGCTCCACAGTGCCAGCACAGCCAGCTGTTCCTGGACTGGTGGTTTCCTCACACCCCTGAACACCACTATCCAAAGATCTAACTCTGGAAGGAATCAGAGGTCAGACACTCTTTGTTCATCTACTCATCCATCCATGCTTGCCTTTTAGCAGATGGCAGCCAGCCCGAGGGTCTTTGTGCTGGCAGAGTGGCATCTGTGACATGTGCACCAGCTCATGAAATATGTTTCACAGCAGCCTCCTCATCCAACAGGTGGGTGTGGGGCCCTCCACTGCTTAGCCAGCAGAGGTCAAGGCTGGCCACTGCAGTGACTGGGAAGGGATTCAGACCCCTGCTGCTGAGCCCCAGGCTGCAATTAATCAGAGCCAAGGGCTAAATCGGTGTCTGAACGTTAAACTGGACAGGTAAGCAAAGGGAGCAATTAGGAGCCAGGATCCGGGTACTTGGCTGGAACTGGAGGTGTGAAGGTCAGGGCCTGGGGGAAGCACAGGCTAGAAATGGAATTGAAGGTCAAGAGTGTAAGAGGATGAAGTCTAGGTGTCAATCAAAGTGAAGAGCGCAGGGGAGCAGAGTGAACAAGGGCAATGGTGACAGGTGTTTGGTTCACGAACTGAGCAAGTGCAGAACCAGAAAGGCAGAGCCCCAGCACAAAAGAGGGACTGGAACCCAGTCACCTGCTGACATTGTCTTCTTTCCTGGAGTCTTTGTCTTAGCTTTTGTGTCTCCTTTTCTTCAACTCTGGGATCAGGTCTAGCTTCCAGCTCCGCCTTAGCCTCTCACCATGGAGTACGTGGCAGGAGTGGGAGTTAATATTGATGATCACAGACCTGGATCCAGGCAGCTTGTGTGTGAATCCTGCTTGTGCTCTGTACTAGACAACTAACTGTGGGCAAGTTGCTGAATCTCCTGCCTCAGTTTCCCCATATGTTCAATGGAGGTAATCATAGTGTTAAATTATAGGGTTGTTGAAGGAGATTGAATTTGAGTCAATATATTGTAAGGCACTTAAAACAGAGCCTGGCATGTAATATGCATCATATATGTGTTTGCTTGTTATTATATAATAATATAATATTGGAGAAAAAGGTCATGCACAAGCCATCAGAGCTTGGATGTTTTCCAAATCTTCTGGAAGCCAAATTGTGCCACGATTGGGGAGAAAATAGTTTCAAATTTAGGATATTATTATTGTACATACAAGGGGGGTGGAGTCATCTTTCCAAGTTTTCACGATTGCCCCAGAAAGAAAACATTTTCCTTGTGTGGCCATGATTGGGAACACATGTGAACCACACCCCGCTTAGCGCAGCCCCTTCCTGTCCTTACTCTGTCTCTCTCTCCCTCTCTCTGTTCCTAATTAGTAAGAAACCAAGTAGAATGTGGCGTTTCCTTCCCCGTCGTCGTGGTAGGGGAGCCTGCAGTGGATTAATTACCTCAAGTAGTTCTGGCTTCCCTAAGGAACAATCAGGGATGGGCCTTGGGGTCCAGTGGCTTAGGGAGGCATGACAAATTTAAATCTCCACTCGAAGGGAACAGAAATTAATTTTAATAGGAGGCAGTGTGGTCTGAAGTTTAGTGGAGGAGGATAAGTAATCAAAAGTTATGTTTTCTGTCTTAGCTCAACCACTAACTTCTTGTGAGACTTGGCTCTGTTGTAGAATTTAGCTTGCGGGGGAAATAAATCTACCTTGCTACTAAGGACGGCTAATGGTGGGCAATGACAACAGCTAACATGTGGTGTTTGCATTGTACACCAGGCATAGTACTTACAGTTTTTTATATATGTACACACATATATCACACACACACATATATGCATGCACACACATATGTGCATATATTTAAATTAAATATATTTAATTTATATATATTTAAGTTAGTAAACACATTTAAAATCTGCACTGGCAGGGCTGTGCTTGTCCCCACCTTATAGATGGGGAAACAGGAACAGAAAACGTATATGGTATGCCCAAGGACCCAGGTCTGGAATGTGGCAGCAAACATATCATATTCAGTTCCACCTCAACCTTGACTCCAAGATCTCAAGTGCTCCATCATATTGCATATTAATGCAGGGAGGTACAATTATACAGTTTAGAAGTATTTAAGGAAATGAAATCAAAGATCTCATTTGAAGGGTTAATGAGATGGTTCAGTTGGCTGAACAATTCATTCCTCAGACACCCCAATTATTCTGTTATTCTACTAATTTACTTTGGATAAGATTGTATGTTTGGTTTTTAGCTTTTAATAAGTGAAACTAATCTTTAGAAAGTTTCCAGAAAATCAGCTAGCTGCTCCCATCCATATGGATATAATATTTCTCCTGGAAGAGGGATTATGGGCCGATACCTGGAGCAGATTCCGAGCAAGAGGCTGTCTGAAAGCAAGAGGGCCGCCGTACAGGAGGGCAGGACTGCAGCGGGCAGTCCCGTGAGGATGCCTCAAGGGTCTTTCCAGAATTGAGGAAGAACCTGAAATCCCCTGGCAAAGCAGAGGTAGAGTCAGGCTGCCCTTCAAGAGATGGGAAGCAGAGAGGGGTTAGTTTGAGTTGTCCACAAGAGTGATTCCTTTGCTCCCAGGGTCACTGAATTGATTGCTTCAGCCTCACATGCAAATCCGTTGCACGGCATCTGCCACGGGCTTCACGTGACAGAACACTGTGATTGTGCACCTTTGTGGCATCAGTGTGGGCTCTAGGGCTGGAGTCAATGGCCAGTGGCCCAATTCACGATCTCTCTAGCTCCTGCCTTAAGGACATCTCCCAGTCCGCTCTTCCTCCAAACCTTTGTAGTGAGAATATCATACAGAGCCTGTTTCCCTTAACCTGGCCACTCATGCACTCAGGAGAACTCAAACAGAACATTATTAAGGGATAAGGAATTCCCTGGGGACACTGAGAAAAATAAAGTAATTTCTTTACTGGTAGATATTGCATGCCCCCATTAAACGGTAGCGAGAACCCCAGAGAAGAAAGTATACTTAACAGTCTAAAACACAGCTTCAAGCAGAGGAGAAGGCAAGCTTGTTTCAATCATCTGCCCCTTGTTCTGTAATAAAAATGTATTTTTTTTTTTCCCTGAGAACAATTTAGTGTGGCCAATAAAAGCCCAGCTAATTTCTAAATCAGCATGGAGCCAAGTCAGCCACCCAGGAGCTCTCTCCTAGGGCAATATTTCTGAGGCGTGCTCAATCTATACTAAAGCGATCAGCTTCCCTCCGTCCTGCCAAGGGGATGCGTTAGTGAAGCCCAAAATATGACAAGAGGAAATTTATGTGCAACTTTTACACATAATATCTCATTATGACCCTTCCCAATCTTTCAATTTTAAAAATAAACGGCCTTTGTAATGATTTTACCAGGAGAACATCTAAAGTAAGATTAAAAAGGAAAGAGGAAAGTGGTTCAGCTGCTGTGATTTCTTTCTTTTCTCTGGTTCTTACTTTATGGAAATTATCTTTCTCCCTTCCCTCCTTCTCTTCCTTGCTTCCTTCCTTGCTTCCTTCTTTTTTCCTTCCTTCTTTCCTTTTTCTCTCCCTCCCTCCCTCCCTTTTCTTATATGCCCACTCATTTAAGGAGAAATAGAAAGTTTAGGGTCTGAGAATTCACCTAAGGGAGGACGATCTCTGTTAGAAGCAAAATTGACTCTATTTGGTACATGATGAAAGTTTCTCTGAGAATTCAGCATCATTTACCCAAGATTCTGCTGTGAATTTATACCATAATCCCAAGGTCTCCTGTCTCAATTTCCTTCCCTCTCATCCTCATCTCTTACAGCAAATCACACACAGAGAAGCAAGAGGGGATTCTCGGGGTCTCCTTATGTCATTCACCCCATGTTTGGTGTTCTCCTTATGCCGGGCCCAGTATTCATGGCCTGGCCTCCCTTCTCTTTGTGGGGAAGCCAGCAGAGCAGGAGAAAATAGATGCTGCTCACCGGGGGAAGGCCAGCTCTTTGTATACACCCAACATTTCCTGCCTTGGTATTGGCTGAAGCTTTATGACTTGTCCATTTTTTTATTTTGGGGATACATCCAGCTCATGGGCTCTCACATGCTTGCACATCTGTATTGCTGTGTTCTGCCTGGAAGCCCATCTCCTGGCGCCTGTACCCTGTGACACAGCTGACCCTGGGGGAGTACAGCCTCTCCCATCAGCAAGGCTCTGGGGCTGATTGTTTTTATTGATTAACTTTTTTGTTCAGGCATCATCTACAGAAAGTTGACTTTGTGCAGGCTTGGAATTCACAGGTGAATTCAACAGGGTAGCTGTCCTTAAAGAACTCTCCATCTATCTGGGCAGATACATCAATGGATAATTTAGGCCATGACATCATGAAAGTGTCAGAATGGAAGGTGGTCGTGGAGGCAGGTATGAATGGCTGTGCTTGGGAGTGTCAGGCCAGTCTTGATTCAGAAACCATTTGCCTTGAAGTCAAACCCTGAGCAGAAGACTTTCTAAGATGTATCAAAGGAAGAAGTACTAACGGAGGTTTCCTAAGCATTACACCTCCTTAGCTTTTTGGCTGTATGTTCTCAATCTGAGCTGGATTTCTGTGAGATGGGGCCTATTTCAAGCTGGTAAAGCATGAATTCCTGTGTATATGAGAAGAAAGGACTATCATAAGGGCAGCACAGGCATTAAACAGAGGCTGTCACATCAAAGACAGAGAGGCAGAGACATTGGCAGTTTGATCCTTGACTTGGAGTCAAAAGTACGTGGTTGAGGCCATGAGAAAATCAGAATTACCAGGGAGCTGAACAATGAATGTTAGTCTGGCCCCTGACAGAGACCCTAAAGCCCCACAAAGTATGACCCATCCCCCCAACATTCTTTGTCCTCCTTGCTGTCATAACATATTAGCCACAATTTATTGGCCATATGTCACTGTGCAGCATCATCAACATGGTACTTGCACGGATGACCTCATCACACCTTTTGGGAGGGAGACACCCTCACCTCTGTGATGCAGACATGGAAATTGAGGTTCTCAGAGGTTTAGCAACTTGGGGGTCAGGATTCAGTTGCAAGGCTCCCAAAGGCCAAACAGTACTCAGGGCTGCTTGTCTCTGACTCTTGCAACCAAGCTGTTTACTTCTGCCCTATCCTTTGATTACCTGTGCCCTCTTCTTGCCCCCTGTTCTCAGCCTAAGTTCTGGCTCCTCCCAGATCCCCTGAAGATGTCCCTGTGCACAGTGACCTTCCCCTTCAAGAATATATTTTGAGTAGCTACCACATACTAGGCTCTGGGTTAGGTGTTTCCACACATGGCTTTGCTTTAGTCCTCATACCGATCCACAGGCATCCTCCCATCACCCTGTTAAAAAAAAGTGGAGACTACAATTCAGAGTACAACTGACATGCAGGACATCACACCACGTAAAGCATGACTCCAAGACTTGACTCCAGTTCTGCCTTTCTCCTCCAGACAAAATTCACTGCCTTCCTTTCTGTGATCTCCATGTTGCTGTGATTCGACATTCACCTTGGTGCTTGACATTCATAGACCTTCAAGAAATACTGTTGAACAACGAATGGATAGATGAATGAATGGGTTCCCACAGATTAGGGAGGAGTTGTAGCTTAGTGGAAAAGCAAATGGATTCTGAGACTGGATGGCTGGGCCTCAAACCCAGGCTCCACCACTCACGAGTCATGGGATCATAGAAAGACAGGTTTCCCTGTCTGTCTCACTGGCTGGGACACAGCCACACACCTCTCCATGACTAGTCACCAGCAAAGGCATGGAACTGGCCCAAAGATGTCTCTCTCTTTTGAATGTCTGCCATATTTTCTGTCACAGAAATGAATGACATATGGCCTTTTTCTTTCCATGCAAAGGGAATATGCTAGCCTGCATTTCTCCCAGAATAGGAAAATGGGCACAACATGGAGCTAGATGGAAGGAAAGAAAGAAGAAAGCATTAAATTAACATGTGCTAAGCACTTACTAAGTTTTGAAACCCAGGCTTTCACACGGATGCCCATTCTCTAATTCAAGCCTCCCAAGCCACCCCTCTAATAGAGGAGTGATGTAGATGCAGAAACTGAATCAGAGGGAATGCGTGCAACATGTCCAAGATCACACAGCTGGTGAGTGTCTGGCCAAGATGAATGTGCTTCTGATTCCAAACGTCGTGCTTTCTGGAAAGGGAATTAGAAATGTGTTTCCTCTTCATGAAACTCAGCACAAAGACTTGGGGTCAGAATTCAAAGTCTGGGTGAGACTTGGGAGATAGTAAACTTTGACTCTGGGGTAGGTCCTCTGTGACAGAAGGCAGACAGATTTCAGCACACGTCATCTGGAAGCGATCTACTGGATTTTTGCCTCCCTGTATCTCTACCCCACCAAACTGAATGGCAAAGTCCAGACAGTCCTGCTCTTTAAAAATTTCTTAATGTGAAACCCAAGAGAGAAGGAGTTAACTGTCTTTTTTCTTTTTTCCCCCAAACTGTAAACAGGGTGTTTTTTTCCCTTTCTCTTTAAGTGATAAATTTGAGTCTAAAACACAAAGTGGAGAACATTATGTAGAAAGTGCTTATTTTCTTCTGATGTTTGATAGGAATTAGGATTGGCAAAACCCAAACTCTGTTTCCCCTTTCACACAGCCTGTCATTTTTGTCAAACAAGAAGCTGATTAAGTTTCAATCAAAAGAACAAAAGACTCCAGAAAGATTCTTCTTGGAAAAGCAGTGGCTTCAGCAATCACCCCATGGAAAATAAATTTACTGTTGAGTCTGTGCCTTAACTCTAAAGCTAGCATTTCCTTTCTGTTTAAATGGTGAGTCTTAGGAATATGCTCACCAACTACATGTAATCCAAGCCCTGCCATAAAGAAGAACCTTGTTAGCTATTGACATCGAAATCTCTGAGTATTCCTCATGCACGTTGGGAAGATTCCTTTTTAGCGAAGGTGTTTCAGGCCAGCCATTGTGAAGGGGCAAAGGAGGAGGTTCTGTCAGGAGCAATCGGGATGTGTGGAAGGGAGAAGACACTTGTGCCTTATTGTAAAAATGGGCGTCCATTGTTCCCTTCCTTCTATCCGTGGTCTTTGTGCCTCCCTACGCTGTCTCTGGACTGCTCTTGTGACTTGCTTTGGCCAACGGGACCCAGTAAGAGGCTCAGGAGCTATATACACACTGGGCCCACTGGGCTGGCCCTCTCTGGCTGCTCCTCAGAACCTCATGACCAACACCATGTAAATGAGCCTGAGCCAGCCTGTTGGGTGATGAGTGACACATGGTTAAATCATTCCCATAGTCCTGGCTGACTTTGCACCAACCACAGATGGTGAGTGAGGCCATTCTAGACCACCCAGCCTCACCCAAGCATCCCTGACCCAAGGACCCTCCCAGCCAGACAATTATGAATCTCATGCATCTCAGAGAATCATGAGGAGTAATACACATTTATAGTTACAGAGGTTTTGGGGTGATCTGCTATGCAGCAAAAGCTAACCAATCTGATGATCTTCTCTTTGCTCTCCCGATTCTAGCCTCAGTCCGTGGACTAGGACAGGGTGAGCTTCTAATCAAAATTCAGAATGTCCTGTTTTTGAGGTCTACCACCGGAGGCTTTTAGACACAGGGTCTGTAAAATCTAGCAATTTTTTTAAAAAAATTTGACCCCCTTGCTTACACGGCTTGTCTTCCTGCAGCCCATGTTTGCAGGCTCTGATCTAAGATTTAAATTCCCCATCACTAGATGTTGAAGTCTGTGCCTTTTAGAACTGGTATATTTTCCTTCTTTCTTATCATTTGACTGTTGTCCATCCAGTTTTTAGTTTCTATGGCTCAGTCCTGCTACTGGCAGGTATAAGAGATTCTGTTTGTTGTGTGGAATAGGCAGGTGAGACATCAGGGTACCCAAGTCCCTTCTGTCTTTAGTTTTCTCATAATCATCGCCCTCATCACCCCCTCTCACCCCATACTTCTCTTTTCCTCACCTCCAGGAGAGATTCCCTTGTGTTTTATTGAACTACTTGGAGGGCGCTAAAGAGTCAAACACATGTCCCTCTCTTTCGTGAGGACGTTAGGCATGCTTCACAGGAACGAGAATCCACTGGCTGGCCCTTCTCAGGGAATCTGAGTTCTGGTTTGCTTTGAGGAACTTGCTTTTCCTGATACAAACTGGCAAGAACAGCCAGTCAAACCTGGGATATCTCATGCTGCCTTCATTTCATGAAGCCTAGAAGTCATCGTAATCAAATGTGTTCTCTTGCGATTAAATCAACTTTCATTACAAAGTCATGCTCTGGCCTTAGAAAGTGCCCAATGATTGTGCGTTCAAACAGATTAGGAAAATCACCAAACCCACACAGCTTTGCGAGTTCTCTAAGTACCAGAAACCTCCTGAATTTTCTGTGAAATGAGATGAGGAGGTTCCAAGCCCCAGTGCCAGACCAGATCAGCTCATTTTCATACTCAGCCATTTTCACGTAGTTACTGGGAGAAGCCATCACTTGTGTTTTCCCGCTGGCAGCCAGCCCTGCCCATCTCTGGCCTCACCACAGACTGCCTCCTTGAACTCAGTCGGGAAAATACACTGGGCCCACTTCATTTCTGGCTTTACTTCTTTTTTGTTTTGTTTTGTTTCGTTAAAGGAAAGTCAAATAAATGTAACCTGAGGTTTCTCTGGGGATGTTTCATTTCTTGTTGTTGTAAAGCACAGAATGTGCCAGTAACAACATGGAAAGGGCACCAGGATTATAATAAGTGAATGATGTCTTCTTCTTAGCCTAATGGAGATGGAAAATAATGGTGTTCTGGAGGCATCTAAGACCTCTAGCATTCACTTCTAGAGCAGAAGGAGAAAACCCCAGCTACAAATCCAAAGAATTCCTGTTTTGTTATGGGTACGACATCACGTTGCTGGCTGTCCCTACCACAGCTGTTTTGGAGATGCTTCAAAAAAGGGGGCAACCATCGTCTGGCCCCAACAGCATCTAAGACATCGGCTTCTATGGGGTTGATTTGGAAAGGTTCTCTTCATTCTTGTGTTAGATCATTTCTCAAAAGCATTGTAGCTTGAGTTCTGAAACTGGAAAGGTTTCATGTGACAAAGCCATGAAGGTCAAGGCGGTGAGCGAAAAGGGCACAGTATCTTATGGAGGAAACTCTTTTAGCATCTTCTTTTCTTTAGTTTTTCCCTTAGGTCAGCCTGTCTTCAATTTAGAGTATAGAACTTGAATATTTACTTCTGAAATGCAGCAGGAAATATTTTCAAGAGTAGAATCTGTTGGAACATTTTAGGATCAATTTCCTTTGTTTCTTACCCCAAAGTGTGTGCACACAACACACACGTGCACACACGCACATAAAAACAGTGTGAGTGCATTCAGCGTACAGCTCTGTACCATTTCCTCAGTGCCAGTCACTCCTTTAAGCTCTTACACATACGGACGCATTTAATCATCCCAACAGTTTTATGGGGTAGATACTGTTATTAGCCTGTTTTACAGATGAGGAAACTGAGGCTCAGGGGGTTTAAGTAACTTGCCCACTGCTACACATCCAGGAATGGAGAGAGCCCAGATTTGAGTCCGGGTGGTCTAATTTCAGAATCTGTGTTTTTCAACAATATATTTTGCTGCCTCCTTGGAATTAGAATGGTCACTTCTGCTTTTCCAATTTATTTCCTCTGTTACTGCTTATGACAAAGGCCTCTCCCTTAATGTGTGTGCAGGAGACACTGGCTACAGTGCACTGTCCGACTCAAGTGCTCGGAGGCTGTAAGTGCGTTCTGCCTTCCTTGGTGTCTTTGCGCATGTTTGGTCCACATAAACCTGTGCCTCCTCTCACGCAGGGGAGTGCAGGGGAAAACATGTCTTGCCTTTTGCTTTACACCTTATGATTGGTTGCAACTTAAGAGTCATTGGGATACACTTTATCAGTAAGAAGGATGCTGTGTTGAAGGTCCATGCCAGACTCAACACAGAGTCCATCACCCACCTCCCTTTCTCCTCCCTGCCCTACAGGTTGTTACTGGCGGACTGATTTTCTCACCTTACCCTCAGCTAGCAGAGGAGGGGTTACTGAGTTTTCCACTCCTCATTTAGGTCAAATCACCCAGTCATAGGCTTTCATAATTGCAATGTTATGCCTACCTGACTTTGGCTGAAATCTGTTCATGCAGATAGGAATCATTGCCTGTTTTGTTTTCTGTTTTAAATTCTCTCTCTCTCTCTCCCCCTCAATATTGTGTCCCCAGCTCCCAGCATGGTATTTGGCACCTAGTAAATATGCATAAAATAGGATTTGAATACACATATAGATTTAAAAAACTGATGTGATTATTCAACATACATAGAATTCACAAACCCCACCCTTACAGAGGTTATAGTCTAGTAAGGGACACAGATGGATAATTAAAAATCAAAATAGAGTGTGATGAAGGTTTTGATAGTGAAGTACACATATACACACAAATACCTATCCCACTTATACCAACAAACTTGACATAATTTTGTATATATTACTCCAAACATTTATCACTAGGGATTGGAGAAACCCTTGGCCAGAAATGGTGAATATAAACATTTCTCCTCTAATCTGACCAAATTTACATTTTTTATTGTCTTGTTCTGAGTTATCCTTTGATCCTCTGCTTGGTAATGCATCTCATCCACTGGGACGGGAACATTCTGATATCAGATTTCATAGTCACCCTGCAGAGCATCCTCAGTTTTGTGTGTCTGAAATGGCCCACATTCCAGAATTAGGAGGGCAAAGTGTTTTTTTTACCTGTAGCAACTTATATTCCTATTTATTGCTACATAGACCTACGCTAATGATGAACTCCAAGGATGTTCATTCTCCTCTGACCCCCTAGCAACATGTGCAGCTGGACCTCAGGAATAGCCTCTCCTCTCCCATGCCCCTCGTTCCAACAGTTGGGGGTAGTGTTTGGTGCTCAGCCCTAGATTTTATGTGGGCAGGACATCAAAGTCTTCCCTTGTTACTCGTGAAGATCAGTGTGGTATAGATTGCTTTGGGCCAAGCTAAATAATGTCATCCTTGCCCGGAGGACTCTGTGGTTTTGCCATTAACAACTTCTTTTCCATTTTTGTAAGTGATCATTTTAATGCACCATAGGCGCTCAATATTTAGCTTCCTTGTAATTTGGGTTGGATAATTCTTTGGGTTGGATAGTTCTTGTATACTTTAGTTTTCTCGGTCATTGCTTGATTCTTCATACTCCTTCACTCCACTTCCTGCATCTCTTAATTTAGAGACTGTCCCTACAGTTTAGGTGCCTCCATTTGCTACAATTTATTGATGTTCAGTTTTAACCCAGGCTGACCCTTTGCTTTAAAATAGCAAATATGTACTGGATTTAATTGATTTGAACTGAATTGCGTTTAACCAAAAATGACTTACATACATTTCACATGTAAATACATGAGAAAAGCAGTCTGAAGAGGAAACAGCTTTCCCCACACCAGTGAGCACGTGTCCATGCCATTGCTCCAAAAGTCAATCATGCATGTTAATGGATATGTGTGTGCACTGTGCAGATGTGGCATGCATGACTAGGTTGTGTGTCCAAAGCATGCTGCTGTTATTTACCTGTCTTGCATCTGTTTCCTTATTCTTCCTTCTTTGACACCCTACTTACTTTTCTTCATGGCAGCCATGTATCCAATATCAGGCAATGGGTCATGAATGGTCCAAGCTAGTGGCTCTCATCCAGGGGCAATTTCATCCCCCAAGAAATATTTGGCAATGCCTGGAGACATTTTTGGTTGTCACAACTAGAGGAGGGAAGTACTGTGGACATAGCATAGTAGGTAGAGTCCAGGAATGTTCCTAAATACCCTGAAATGCATAGGCCAGCTCTCTACAACAAATAATTATCCAACCCAAATTACAATGATGCTAAGGTTGAGAAACCCAGGTCCAAGACTATCACAGCAATTCTTTTCACCCTTTTGCTCTTCCTTTCCAGCTAGGGGTGGACATATGATCCAATTTTGGCCAACAGAACTTAAACTGAAGTCATTTGTTGTTGATAGATCAGGTAAAGTGTTTGCTTTTCTGCTATAAGATAACAAACATCACTGGAAGCATCGTTTCCTTTTCTGTCCGAATTTGAACCCAGTTATAATGGTTGAAACGTCAGCAGCCTCTTGCAACTGTGTGGAAAAGGCCAACAGAATCAGAACAGTATCAGTCTTCCCATGTGGGAGCCGTTACATAAAACCAGTAACAAGTTACCTCGATTGCTGTTGCATACTGTCAAAAAATTCCGTAAAGTTAGAATCTTACCTATTGAATGGCTATAAATTAGGTTTTCTGTTATCACCTCTAAGTATGTTTCTAAATAATACAGAATATGAACATTTGTGTTTGGGGAGAGGATATAAATGCTCCTTCCTAATTCAGCCCTCCCAGCCCACTTCCACTAGATAGGGGAGTGCAGAGGAATGAAGAATTTTCCCTCCTCTGTGATAAAAGCAAAATGCAGGGCATAGCATTCCAATCCCAGAAAAAAGCTCATAAGAGTGTGTGATGGAGTCAGGAACTGACGAAAGGGTTGCGGTTGGCAGCCTTGAGGGCACGATGGCTGCCTTCGGGACAGCCCACTGCATTTGCTACACAGCTACTAGCAACTTAGGGGAAGATGGCAGCCCAGTGGGTTCAGGAGGACCAAGGATTCACCCTGGGCTGACTCAGGGTCAGGAGCAACCAGGCTTTGAGTTCAGGAGCTTCACCTCAAGAGATCTGGGAAGCAGGAGTTAGCAGATGAGAAACCTCATCCGACTGGGACCAGGACTTTGAGCCTCAATGTGCAGTTCCCATGGAGTTTTCCAACACCTACTATGTTAGAACCCTGCTTGTTTCAGATGTGTGTGGGGTGGGGGAAGATCCAGAGATGCTCTCTAGCCTCAAGAAGAGTTTGATATTACAACGCTCTGGGAGCTCTTTAATAAGCAAAAATAACTCTATGCTGTTAATGTTCTCATTGCCGAAGTGTGTGGAAGGGCTGGGGTGGAGCTGGGTGAACTAACTCAGCGGGAAATTATTTTATGAAAATACAAACTCCTACTGAGATTGCTTGTATTTCAAAATTAATTCAAACAGCTGCAGAAACATCATCCATGGGTGTGAATCAAAATGATACAATTTGCCATCCTTTCTCTTGAGGAAGATGCTGCCTTCTTCCAAGGGTTCTTTAGAATTAGATTTCTTGAACTACCATGAAAAGTTGATGCCTTGGCCTCAATCATTTTTGTGTGCAGCAAACACATTCTCATAGCAGTGGTTTTCTCTGTCAGTCGACCTACTGTGCAGGACGAGAGGGTTCTGAATTCTGGCGGTGGCTGTGCATCCCCAGATGTAGAACAGAGAGAAGTTGGAGTGCATGGAACTTGTTTATTTCCTGCAGGGCTCTGCTCTGGATCCTCACCAGCTGTGAATTTGGAGTGCCTGCTAGAATGTCCAGCTGTGGGTGGATGAAGCAGAGAGTGTGCCCAACACCACACCTTGCCATCTCAGGGCTCTGGAAAAAGGCCAGGACAAGAGCAATGTGGAATCATCACTGAAGGAAACCACCTGCTGTAATTTGGAGTAATTGATGCTTCAAAGAATGGGCAGGGCTGGTGTTATTTCAGGAAAGAAGAAGTAATTATAAAGTAATTATAATTACTTTTAGTAGATGCATCAGGTATTAAGCACCTACTATGGGGCAGTCATTGTGCAAAGTGATTTGTATGCATTTGCTTACAGAATTCTTACAACACCATATGATCTGTATAACAATAAAATTGACACACAGAGATAGAAGGTGACTTGTCCAATTTGAGTTGGTAAGGTTTGATCTCAGGGACTCTGGCTCTTGAAACTGCATTCTGAAAAACTCTGGCACCTGGTCACCTGCTCAGTCTGACTTTGGCTTTACAGAATTCTAATTTTAAAGTTGCAAGTGTACACCTGTAATTCATGTTAGATGTAGAGGGCTTTTTGTCAGCTGAATTGCTGAGAGAGGGTAATTTAAAAATAGTGTCTGCTTTGATTTTTAAGTTATAACTAAACATCCAGATTATTATCTGTGTACAGGGCAGATGCAAAGAGACTGTAGTAAGATCTGGAGGTCTCAGAAAGGCAAACTGACATTTGAAAACAAGATCACTCTGATTTTTCTGCTATTGTTTCATGTCGAGTCTAATGATGGCGTTGGGCTGACAGGACAGAGGTAATGATTTAAAAGCCGATATGGCCTTTTCTAAAAATAACAAAGATACTCTGGCCTGGGCAGGTTGGAACAAAAGGTGAGCATATACCTCATGAGGGGAAAAGAAAAACAGATGCCTCCAATTACCACCTAAGAGGAATTGGATCCTGTACAGATCTGGGATAGCCGTAAGAATTATACAGTATGTAACATTTCCATATCTGTCCTCCCTACCATTTTTTGTAATTTCCCTACTCACCCTGCAGAACCTATTAACCTAAACAACACACATCAGATAAAGACAGGCATTGCATTGGTGGGGATGTCTGTAGCCCATTTCAGTGTAATGCAGGGGCGGAAAGGGCTTCTACGGATAAGGTTGGTTGGGTTTTCTGTCTGTTAGAAAATAATGGCTGCTCCCATGCTTCAATGAAAGGTGCCACTCATTCATGACTCCACCTGTCCATCCATCCATCCATCCATCCACTCATCCACCCAGCCATCTATCCATCTCCCAACAAGTGTTCATTAAACATTTACTGTGCATTAGTGACGGGGAGACAGGGTTAAGGCAGAGTTCCTGCTCTCTCAGACAATATTATCCAGGAGACGAGACAGAATTATTATCAATTATATAATGAATGATACAATATCCCACAGGGCTGAGTGCTGTACACAGAAGGTAAGCAGGATGGTGTGAGAGAGTGTGAGGTTAGACTGTGTGGTCAGGAAAGGTCTCTCAGAGAAGTGGATTTCATAGTGAAGATCAGTTGATGAGAAGGAGCCAGTGACGTGAAGAGCAAGTGAAGGAACTTTCTCTTTGTGGGGATTTCAAAGCCTAACCAAGGCATCTGGCTATTGCTCTGAGCCTGATTGGAAACCATTGGATTTAAGCCCGAGAGTGGTATGATCTGTTTAATGATTCAGAAGGGTCACTGTGTCTGGCGTGTGGACGCAGGATTACACAAGACTCAGGAGCCCGAGTGGACAGTAACAGAGCTACTGCTGCAGCCAGAGAGAGGCAAGACAGCTTGGCCGAGGTCTGTAGAATGCAGAGATGTGCAGAAATGGGTGAAGGATGGAGACAAAAGACAAAAGACCGGGGAGTTGGTGTTTTAGGTATGTGGTGGTGGAAACCATGAGCTCTCGATCATTCTTCCCACAAAAAAAACACAAAACACTGAACATTTACTTTGCGAAGCACGTGGAGTGCCAATGTCAGTGAGTTAAAATCCCTGACCTCAAGGAACCCAAAGTCCTAGTGGGGAAAACTGAGATACAAACAAATAATTAAAATACATTTTAATAAATACTGTAATCAAAGGGTATACGTGGGAGCCAGAAGAGCACAAAGGAAAGCCTGATTAACTTTGTTTCGAAATTAAACAATGTCAGTCGTTTGACAGACATTATTTTTATTGAATTCTATCCATTGGGCTATTGGGTTGGATTAACATAACAACAGTTCAATAAGATTTATGTCAGTCAAATGTTTGGATTTCTGTTCTGGACGTAAATTATTTGATAATTCAGGACTTTTACTTTTACATTCTTTACTTCTGTAAAATGGTTTAAGTCATTACCACCAACAACTTTGAACCCAGGAGTAGGCTGTGATAGTCTCACCCTGGCCCCACCATCTCAGTGACCTCTGGGGTAAAGCAGGGAGTGTGTGGGAGCCAGCTGGGGACAGGAGATGCTGGTTCTCTATGGACCACTGGTGATGAGAAAGAGATTGCACTATTTCCAAATGTCTGCTTTCTTTCCATAATATTTTATTAAAATATAAGGGTTTGTTTTCACAGGGTTTGTTTTGTTTATTTGTTTGTTTGTTTTTGATAAGTGTTAAGTTTTCATTTCTCTTGGGTAAATACCTAGGAGAAAAATTTGTAGGTCACGTGGTCAGTCTACGTTTAACTTCATAAGAAACCGTCAGACTGTTTTCCAAAATGGCTGTATTATTTTACATTTCTGCCAGCAATTCACTAGTTTCCAGTTGCTCTGCAAAATTGTCAGCACTAGATAGTGTCAGAATTTTTTTTTATTTTAGCTATTTAGCTATTTTATTTGATATCTCATTGTGGTTTTACACATATAATTGTTCATAGTAGTCTCTGATGATCTTTTGTATTTCTGTGGTATCAATCATAATGTCTCCTTTTTCATTGCTTCATAGATTGTGAAGTTTACCATCTTTTTATGTGCTTATGGTTTTTGTCATTCTACTGGTTTAATGTATTTTTACTTTTTGATTTTCAAGAGTGCTTTATATGTTCTAGATACTAAAACTTTGTTGTTATTTGATTGGTAAGCTTATTGTCCAGTTTATGGCTTGCCATTAATTTATTACTTTAATACTTTACTTTAATTAATTTAATACTTTCGTGATTTCTATTTTGCACAGTCTATTTCAATTTTAATGTATTTTAATGTATCAAATAGCTTTATTATAGATATTTAATAAAATCTGTCATAAATGTATTCATGTGTTTTGTTAGATTTATTCTTAAACATCTGCCAAGATTAAGCCAGGAAGAAATAGAAATCCTGAATAGAGCAATAATGAGTAGTGATATTGGATTAGTAATAAAAAATCTCCCAACAAAAATAATGAAAATCCCAGGACCATATGGATTAACAGCCAAATTCTACCAAACATACAAAGAAAATCTGATACAAACCCTCCTGAAACTCTTCCAAAAAAATCGAGGAGGAGGGAATCCTCCCTAAATCATTCTACAAAGATACCCTGATACCGAAGCCAGACAAGAACATAACAAAGAAGAAAACTACAGAACAATATCCCTGGTTAACATAGACAACAAACATCCTTAACACAATGCTAGCAAACCAAATCCAATAGTACATCAAAAAGATAATTCACCACAATCAAATGAGTTTTATTCCAGGGATGCAAGGATGGTTCAACATATGGAAATTAATAAATATGAGTCACCACATAAACAGAAGTAAAAACCATAACAATATGATCATCTCAATAGATACAGAAAGAGTACATGATAAAATCCAGTATCCCTTCATGATAAAAACCCTCAATAAACTATGCATAGAAAGAACATACGTGAAAATAAGAAACACCATATATGATCGACTCACAGTGAATATCATACTGAATGGGGGAAAAATTGACAATATTTCTTCTAAATACTAGCACAAGACAAGGATGCCCACTTTCCCCACTCTTATTCATCATAGTCCTAGAAGTCCTAGCCAGAGAAATCAGGCAAGAGAAAGAAATAAAAGGAAATTTAAATTGGCAAAGAAAAAGTCAAATTGTTTCTGTTTGCTGATAAATGATCTCATACCTTGAAGTCCCTAAAGACTCCTTGATTTGATAAATTAGTTCAGTAAAGTTTCAGGATACAAAATAAAGTATAAAAATCAGAAACATTTCTACATACCAATAGCAATCAAGGTGAGAACTAAATCAAGAAGTCAATCCCATTTACAATAGCTACAAAAATAAGATACCTCTACAAGCTGTTTGCCGTCATAAAATAATAAAATAAAATAAAACACCTAGGAATAAATTTAATCAAGGAGGTGAAAAATCTCAACAAAAAAAACTACAAACAATGATGAAAGAAATTGTAGATGACAGAAACAAATGAAAAAGCATCCTATTCTCATGGACTGGAAGAATAAATATTGTTAAAATGGCTGTATTTCCCAAAATGAAATTAAAATGAAAGAAAAATACCAAAGTCCTTTTTTCACAGAATTAGAAAAAGCAGTTGCAAAATTTATATGAAACCAAAAATAACTAAATAAAACAATAGTCTGAATAGCCAAAGCAATCCTAAGCAAAAGAACAAAGCTGGAGGCATTACATTACCTTACATCAAGGGATGGTGCAAGACAATAATAACCAAAACAGCATGGTACTCATATAAAAATAGACATATAGATCAATGGAACAGAATAAAATATCCAGAAATAAAGTCACATAACTACAGCCTACTGATCTTTGACAAAGTTGGCAAAATCAAAATATACACCAAGGAAAGGACACTCCATTCAATAAATGGTGCTGGGAAAATGAATTGTCACTTACAGAAGAATGAAATTGGACCCCTATCTCTCACTATATACAAATATTTATTAAAGAATTAAATGTAAGACCTGAAACTGTAAAAATTCTTGAAGAAAATTTAGGAAAAACTCCTTTGGATATTGGTGTAAGCAAAGAATTCATGACCAAGACTTCAAATGCAAATGCAACAAAAACAAAAATAAACAAATGGGACTTAATTAAACTAAAAATTAGTTTTTTCATAGCAAAAGAAACAATAAACAAACTGAATAAACGACCTGCAGAATGGAAGAAAATATCTGTAAACTATGTATCTGACAAGGGACTAATACCCAGAATCTACAAAGAACTCAAAAAAATCAACAACAAAAACAAAAATCAAAAACCTTCACTAAAAGTGGGCAAAGGGCATGAACATTTTTCAAAAGAAGACATACACCGATTAAGGATTCTTTTTCCCTGTGTTTCTTTTTGTCTGCTTAATCAAAGATCAGATGGCTATATGAAGATGGTTTAAATGGTGCTGGGAAAATTGGATAGCCACATGTAGAAGACTGAGATAGGATCTGTACTTCTCACCACTCATAAAAATCAACTTATGATGGATAACAGACTTAAACCTAAGACGCACTCATGTGCACAGATGGAAGTAAAACTCAAAGGAAATCCTGCAGGTGGGAGGGGGAAGAGGGGATGGGTAAATTCACACCTAAAAGGTACAATGCCACACTATCTGGAGGATGGGCAAACTTATAACATTGACTCAAACTGTCGTTTGTACCCTCATAATATTCTGAAATTTAAAAAAATCATTATAAAAAGAAGACATACAAATGGACAACAAGCATATGAGAAAAAAATGAACATCATTAATCATCAGAGAAATGCAATTTAAAATTACAATGAGATATCACCTTACACCAGTAAGAATGGCTATTATTAAAAAGTAAAAAAAAAAAAACAGATGTTGGTGAAAGGAAATGCTTATATATGCTGTTGATGAGATTGTATATTAGCGCAACCTCTATGAAAAACAGTATGAAGATTTCTAAAGAAGTAAAAATAGAACTACCATTTGGTCCAGAAATCCCACAACTAAGTATATACAAAAAGGAAAAGAAATCATTATGTAAAAAGGATACCTTCTCTTGTATGTTTATCTCAGCGCTACTCACAATAGCAAAGATATGGAATTACTTAAGTATCCATCAATGGATGATGGGATAAAAAAGATGTGGGTGTGTGTGTATGTATTACACACACAATGTAATACTACTTAGTCATAAAAAAGAATGAAATTTTGTAGCAACATGGGTGTAGCTTGAGGCCATTATCATAAGTGAAATAACTCAGAAACAGAAAGTCAAGTATCATATGTTTTCACTTGTAAGTGGAAGCTAAATAATGTATACTCATGGGCATAGAGTGTGGGATAATATTAGTAGACCTTGGAGATTTGGAAGAGTGAGAGGGTGGGAGGGCATGAGGGATGAGAAATTATAATAAATACAATGCAGCTTATCCAGGAGATAGTTACACTAAAAGTTCAGATTTCATCACTACACAATGTATCTATGTAACAAAACTGAACTCGTACCCCTTATATTTATGCACATAAAGTCAAAATAAAACCAAAAACATAGATTTATATCTCTATGTGTGCATACCCGTATTTCTCTCTGTCTCTCTCTACATATATATATATATGTATATATATATTTCAAATACATATATAAAGAAATAGGAATTGGTTGTTCATAAAACTTAAAAATATAATATGATTATAATTAATATTTATCTTTAATAGGTATGCGTGAGGAGATTTTTATTGCTCCCAAACGGTAATTACTGAGAGTCCCTGTTGTTCTGTACCCTAGATACTTCTAATCATCCGTCCTTTGAATTTCAGCTACTATGTGCTGCTGACATCTCGTCAGTTGAGGGAAACTGATGCCCATCCCACAGTGCGTAGGACGGCTCCCACAACAAATAATTATCTGGTCTCAACTATCAATAATGATGAGGTTGAGAAACCCTGGCCTACCCAAAATTTCTGAAGACATTTTCTTCTGTTTTCTTCTAGAAGCTGTGTTGTTTTTCCTTGGACATTGAGTTCTATGATTCATTCAAAATTAAACGTTGTATGAGGTAGGGGGTAAGCCTCATTTTTCCCAGGAGATATAAGATTGATCCTGCATATTTATTGAAAAGATGATACTTTCTCCATTGAAATGATCTTTGTTTTTTCATTGCTGGAAAGATGACATATGTGTGGATTTTTTTTTCTTGGCTCAATCTTCTATTCATTTTTATATTTATCCATTCTTTCCTAATACCACAGTATATTAATTTCTGTGACTTTATGCTAAGTCTTGATGTCTGGTAGTCTAACTTTATTTTTTCTTCTTTAAGATTGATTTAGTACAATGCATATACACACACACACACACACACACACACAGAAAAACACGCACACTTAAATCAGTTTGTCAATCTCCAAAACATAAACAAAAACAAAACCTCAACTGGACTTTTTATTGAGATTACACTGAGTTTATAGATCACTTTGAAGATAATTGACATCTTAACAGTATTGGGACTTTCAATTTAAGAGATGTTTCCTAGGGTCATTCAACAATGTTCTGGAGTTTTCTTTTCTTTCTTTCTTTCTTTCTTTCTTTCTTTCTTTCTTTCTTTCCTTCCTTCCTTCCTTCCTTCCTTCCTTCCTTCCTTCCTTCCTTCCTTCCTTCCTTCCTTCCTTCCTTCCTTTCCTCCTTCCTTTCATCCTTTCTTCCTTCCTTTCTTCTTTCTTTTTATTTCAGCATATTACGGGGATGCAAATGTTTAGGTTACATATATTGCCTTTGCCCCACCTGAGTCAGAGCTTCAAGTGTGTCCACTCCCCAGATGGTGTGCACCACACGCATTAGGTGTGAATATACCCATCCTCTCTCCCACCTGCCCAACACCCGATAAATGTTACTGCTATATGTGCACATATGTGTTGATCAGTTAATGCCAATTTGAGTATATGTGGTGCTTGTTTTTCCATTCTTGTGATACTTCAATTAGTAGAATGGGCTCCAGCTCTATCCAGGATAATACGAGAGGTGCTAGATCACTATTGCTTTTTGTGTCTGAGTAGAATTCCATGGTATACATATACCACATTTTATTAATCTGCTCATGTATTGATGGTCACTTGGGTTGTTTCCACATCTTTGCGATTGTGAATTGTGCTGCTATAAAAATTGTAGTGAAGATGTCTTTTTTATAGAATGTCTTTTTTTCCCTTGGGTAGATGCCCCGTAATGGGATTGCTAGATCAAATGGTAGTTCTACCTGTAGCTCTTTGAAGTATCTCCATATTACTTTCCACAGAAGTTGTACTAGTTTGCAGTCCCACCAGCAGTGATTTTAGGTAGTACAGATCTTAAAATACTGTATTATGTTTCACTAAATTAATAAAACCACGGATCTACATTTTACAGCAATTGGATTATTTGGACCTCACTTGTCCCATTGTGGAGGAATATTATCGTATTTTAATTTTTTGTTCTTTGTTACTTCCTCCATGCCCCATACCTTCCACTGAATTTTGCTTAAAAAGTTGGAGTTGTTTTGTTTGTTTTGTTTTGTTCTGGTGGGACCATCTATTGAAAGATGTTCCTGTACTACGTGTGTTTTCTCTTCTAAGAAGACTGACTTAGCAGTTATGCTACAAATTCATGGTAACATTATCATCATCCAGGTACATATATTTTTATATAGCATGTGTATGTATAGAAACATATATAGTGTGATCATCTTTTTATCTATCTCTTGTTCATTATTATTTATTTCCTTTTTATATCATCCAGAATAGCTTCCCTCTATTGCAGAGAAATCTGATGCTAGACAGGTGAAACCCTATTACATAAATATCGACTTTTTTATATAACTGGGAACGTTAAAGATTTATATGTAGCTTAGGATTTAGAAATTTCAAAAGTTTAGCTATTTTATCCAGTATTTTTTCTTGAGAACCAGTGAGAAATCTAAAACTGCAGGCATATGTTCCTTTAGTTCAAAAAATAGCCCTGTGTTTCTTTTGAAATTATTACTTTTCCCCTATCTTTCTTTTTCTTTCCTTTTGTTAATCCAATGATTCCAACTAGATACCCTGGCTCTGTCCTCAAAACTTTTATCTTTCCTCTTGAATCTATTGCTATGTGTTTCTGCTTTATTTCAAAGGTATATGATCAATGCCTTTCATCAACTTTATCCTTCTAATCACCAATTCAAATCTTGGCACAGTCATATTCTTTTATAACTTATATATTGATTATTAAAACTACAAAATTGTTAGCTGCTGAGATAATTCCCTAATTTTGTCTCCTTGAGAATTAAAATTCTCCTCCTTGGACTAAGATTCCCCTTCTCCAAACTTACGATGAAAATTGATCCCTCCTACAAGGCAGCCCCGATGGGGTCACTCCGACAGTGGGACAGACTGACCCAAATGTTTCTGAACCATGGAGGACGACAAAGCTTAAGCAGAAACCTGGACTCCTGCTATTCCTAGATTTTTCTTAGAAATAAAGTGAATACATTATTACGATACTATTAAACCCAAGACACACGTAAAACGAAAGGATTCCTTTTAACCCACAAAATCTCTGTGCTCCAATCTTAGAAAGTAGTTTAACAACATTGCAGTAATAGAAATAAACATCTTATATAGTAATTCAAGATGAGTAAGGAGATAAATCCTCTTTGAGCATCATGAAATATAGGAGATATGCTAGTGGAAGTTTTAATCTCCACATTGTGAAAGGTCTCACTGTGTTGTACAGTAGACACTTCATCTAGAGATTAGAACAGAAAAGGACACTTTTCTCTCTCTTCCACAATCTCAGCATCTGAGGAACCCTCTCCCACGTCTGCCCTTCCCTGAGCTTAGGAACTAGACATGGTAGTAACTGATGAAGGGTGCTGGAGGCCACCACAAGATGAGGTGGGCCTTGTGTGTCAGAGGGGACAATGGAAGGCTGAAGACGGGACTATCAGGGAGGATGAAGAAGAAAATGGAAGAGGTCCAGGTGAGGATGGAGGAATTTCTCTGTTGACTGCAGCGACCACGGGGGGCAACATTCAGACCCTGTGCCCATGAAAAGAGCTTAGACAGAAGTTGCATGGATTGACTTCCAGCTCCCGTCTTAAACTCTTCCAGACTGCAAGGATTAGATGATTTTGCTTCAACAAGAAGTCAAGTCTGAGTAAGGATCCCAGCGAGACATTTCTTTTCTTTCACTTCACAAGAAAACACTATTTCCTGACTTATATAAAAAGCCTCAGAAAATGAAATTATAATAAATCACAACAAAAATTCTTCCATAAAAGGGGAATAAACAGTACCGTTACAGTGGAGGAACCTGGCAAACACTACCTTAACCAAGTGATGAAGGTTAACATCATCTGTGATATCATGTATCCCCTGCGGCATTCCATCCAGAAATCCACAACCCCAGGCAGACCAAAGAGAAAATCAGACAAACCATAATGGAGGGACATTCTACAGAGTAACTTACCATTATTCCTCAAAAAGGTCAAGATCATGAAAAACAAAGATTGAACAACTGTCACAAACTGGGGAAGACTACAGAGATACAGTGACAAAATGCAACATGGTATCCTGAATTTGATCTCAAAACAAAACAAAATATTCTTGGAAAATCTAGTGAAATTTTAAAAAGTCTAGAATTACAGTAAAATGCCAATAATGGTTTTTTTAGCTCTTACAAATAAACCATGTTAATGTATGATGGTAACATTAGGGGAAACTGAGAGATACATGGAAACTCTATACTCTCTTTGCTGATTATTTTGTAAATCTAATAAAAATTGTTAAAAGTAAAGTAATTCCAAAATTAAAAAGTTTGTTAAAAAAATCTTCCCATAACTGAAAGAGTGCAATTCACCTCTCTGTATCTGTAAGCTAAATGCACTAATTATTCCCCTTTAGATCCAGTTACCTAGAAAGATGAGAATATCAGGAGTATCAACCCTAGTATGTTATTACTCACACGATGAGGCCCAACTATTGTCACAGTTGGGGGAACATTCCTAGAGCCTATTTCTGTTTCTGTTGATTTCCTCTCCTCCATGTTCACAGTTATTTGAAATTTTAATCAATATATTGAGAAATTCGAATTTTTTTCCTGAATTTGAGCTTTGTTATTGTTTTTGTTTATTAATAGCAGTTCTTTTAATATCATCAGTGATTCTCTTTGGTGTAATGCAACGAGCTTGCTACCACTCCTCCAAGTAAACATGAACAGTCTCTGAAATGGATTCTCTGTGCAAAAACTGAGTTGTTCAAAGGACATGGGACATGACTGGATGCCCACCTTCATTCCTGCCCTCAGTCAAGTCCAAACAGGATAGTGGGAGAACAATGGAAGACAGATAGCATCAGTTTCTTTGCCAACAAAAAGTGCAAGAAACAGTATTTCTCATTCCCCTGACATTTGATGGGAAATCAAGAGTCAAGAATGAAACTGAGTGAAAGGAGAGGGTGTTTGGGAAAGGAAGGAGGAGAAAAGGTCTAAGCTGAGCCAAGGGTCTTGCTCTCTTGCCTTCTTCCTTTGCAGCGACACATGTAGGGGAAGGAAATGGGCCATTAGCATTCCTGACAAACCCGAGATAATTCCCATCAGCCATGGTCCCATCACTGTTGGATGGGCCATTGGAAGTGGAGTGTGTCCTCCCTGCTTTGGAAGTCTGAGGAGGGGGCTTGGGCTCCAGCCAGATCCCTTCCGGCCATCATTGCATCCTGCCTTGGACTGCAGCAAGAGAGTAGAACTTTCCCTAGGACACCAATGTGCCCATAGTTAGGTAGACATTCATGTGATCTCTTTGAAAAGGGGTCTGTAAAAATTATATAAATATGTTTAGATCAATTTAAAAATCTCTTACCGAATAACACCTTGCTTTACCAGAAAGAGAAAACATGGTGATGCCTAACTCCTCTCTGAGCATTATTTATGGAAAGCCTTCTTGGCTGGATATCAGAAGAACTAAATTCTCAAACTTTTCACAAAATACGTGCTCAGAAAAAAAATAGGAGCTGATGATTGTAAAAATGCATTTAAAAGTATACTATGGGTTCTTGATTGAGGGGCTAATGTTTACCACTTCCTGAGTGGCACATGACCAGAGACATGCCTCAGGTGGATGTCCAAACTTAGAGGTGAAGGACAGTATGGATAAATTTCCTATCTATTCAAACAAAAAGGAAAAGTGCATCTGTGAGTCATTACTTATAGAAAAGCATAAGGCAAATACTACTGTAAGTCATATAGTACCTTGCCATTTCTGTTACACACACATTTCTATGACATACAGATCAATATCAGATAAGACTGAACCACATCAACTAATGCTGATAATCTCATTCTTTCATCGTACACCAACAGCCACAGTGGCAAGGGCTAAAGGGTGTATCTTAGAAGAAAAGAGCCTTATTATTTAACGAGACAGAGTTTATGTCCATAATGACAGGTAGACATACTTGGTGGCTTGGATGCCTTGATATTTGCTATTTAATTATAGAAAATATGTCATTTCTGGAGTTCATACCCTGGAATACAGGGCTTCTTTAAGTTACTGAATTCCTTTGAAGCAAGTCCAACATTACAGTTCTAGGCAGAAAATAAACCAAATAAATAAAAAAATAAAACAAAACTCAGGGGAATGGTTTCAGTCTTTGCCTTCCCTATGTCAACTACATTTTATTGCTTATATAAAAACTCAGGAATTGTACAGGTACTAAGAAAGAGCCCAGCAGAAAATAGACCAGAGAGAAGGACCAGTGGATGAGGTAAAGTTTCTCTTTCAGTCCCCAGTGACCACAATACAAGCCTGGGGAACAGGCTCATCAGAATAGCTCGAGAATAAATCTCTACATTTTGCCAGACCCCAGGGGTCAGAGAAAAACTCTCAAAAATAGAAATTTTGGAACATTTTTTGATTAATGTCCTGTAAGATACATGGAATCGAAGTAAGCACACATTAAATGAAACAGTCTAAAATCTGGAAAGATAGATAAAGGGGAAATTAAAAGATGCTTCATTTTATTGATTTTTGAATGAAGAACCCATGGGAAAAGTTGCAAATAGCAAATTTTATGCTGAAAAAAAATATATATATATATATCAGAAAAGAAAAGGTATACAGGAATTCAGAACATTTAAGGAGAAGAGAAAAAGAACTTTGAAACTTAGAAGCAAACAATGAGAAACCAAGAGGAATGCAGAGCATCTATACAAAATAGAACACACACATATGTGTGTGTGATATGCACACACTTTATATAAATTTATACTTTATGTATGTGAAGTATATACATACTATATATGTATACACACACATATATATAAAGATATCTCAAAGGAAGGTAAAAAGACAGACCAAAAATAATTATTAAAGGAATAATAGAATAAAATATTCTTGAGTAAAAGCAAAAAAACAAAACCCTTAATCTGCTAATTAAAATGATTTTGGAGTCCTGGCCAAAATTAATAAAAACCAGAATTAAAACTGGAAATTTATCCAAGAAATATGCTGACAATTCCAATATAAAAAGTAAATCCTAAATGGAAATGGGAAGAAAAGGTAGGTGGGTTAAAATAGTCCCCAAATCATAATAGCTTCATATATTGCCATCTGTCACACATGTGTCTGAATGCAGAGAAACTACATTGTTTTTCCACCTTTTGGCTAAGATCGAGTGTAGGAAATGAAACCACAGAGTCTGTGGGGAAAAGATCATGGTCCCCAAATTCTATACCCAATTATTCTGTATGAGGGCAGAGGAAAAACATTCTTGGACCGGTAAGCGCTCGAAACAGAGGCGATCCATGTGCTTTTGCCGAGTAAATTACTCTAAGTCACTCTACCTGAGCAAAAGATAAATCAATATAAACAACTCGAGAATGAGGAAGTTGTGGTAATACAGGATTGATGGTGTCCCTTTGGGCATTGTACTTTTTAGTCTGTATTGAGTTTTTTCCACTGCTTGACTAATAGCGGGGTATATGGCATGTGGCAAGCTCTTCCTTTTTAAGAGTGAAAGACATTGCACTTGTAAAACAGGACAAATGGTCTTGTCCCCTCCCACCAGCCCCAGAGGGAAAACCAAAGGAGAATTCCATCAGAACACACTCATCCTTTTCATCTGCCTGAAGTGTGGTCAGCAAGGGTCTAATCAGAGTCAGCCCCAGGAGTGAGCCCTGGATCTCTCGCCGGCTTTTTGCAGCATGCCACACCGATCCGTCTGCGTCCCACTGAAATGGGAAACGAAAGAGCGTGGCGTGGATGCTACGTCTGCAATTCTCTTCCTGTAGCTTCTTTATTTAAATCAAAAATAAGCTCTCTCAATACAACACGCCATCAGGAACCTGATTGTTCTTCCACTATCGCGTTCTCTTTTACACATCGTGAACAAATTAAATGAGTTGGACAGTTAATCTTCATGTGAGAATTGTGTTAATATGTATAATGGAAGCCTCGTTTTTCACACTTTGGTCCACGTTTTCTTGTGCAGTATTCTTTCTAATCACTGGGAAGAGTTCTTGGTAGCAGAAAAATCTGTATTTTTATCCAAAACACTTATATATTATACCAAAGGCAACCGCTCGTTGATGGGAAACTTTTCTGAGTATTTTCAGTCCTGTGGCGATAATCTGCCTTTTGAATGGTGCTAGTGCACTCACAAGTGTTCCTTTCTAAAGACACATGTCACACTCAATCAAGGGCTGTATAATAATGAGGCGATAAGAGTCCATACAGTGGGAAAATAGAAGAAAATCCTTATATAGTAAGTCTCTTGCAAAAACAAAAAATGTCCTTAACCAGTTGGGAAGGCATACAGATACCTTTCTACTTGATAATTCTTCCCTCAGCACTTATTCTGTAATCATCTCATAATCATGAAAATTTGGCATTTTAATTTCATCTCTAGGAGAAAAGTATAAATGCTGGCACTATGACAAGTACAACAGTATAAAAGGACAATTACCTTAAGTTCATACTTTTTTTTTTCTTTGCGATTTCCAAGAAAGAACTACATTTTCAAGGTTCATAGCAGAAAAATGTTGCCATGGCTTCGTATGCATGTTCCTTCATTACGTTAAAGGCTCTAAAAATATATATGTTCCAAACTCAGTTTCTTCCCTTGGATGTCTAACCATCATTCATTCATTTTCACTCATTCCACAGAGGTATTTGGAGCATGCACTGTGTGCCAGGCACCTGGGAAATAGCAGTAAATAGAAACAGCAGTGGAATAGGGGACCTCTGGGCACAGGTGTTCTGGTTTCAAACCCCAGTGGCCATTTGCCGTATCGTATGGCTTTGGATGTGTTCCTTAACTTCTCCAAGCCTGATTTCCCCGTTTACGAGATGAGGAAAATACCATGACCAACTTATCAGGTTGCTGTGAGGATTACAGGAAAGCATGCATGTAAGATATTTACATTAGTATTATTTTTATTATATCCACTTCTCAGCAGCTACATTTCACCATCTATATCCTTAAAGGAGGAAAAATACCTATGTTTTTAAGATGTCAGAAGCCCGCATGGAAATTGCATTGCTGGAAAAAAAAAAAAAAAGAAGAATAAGAAGAAGTCACCATCGCATCTTCCAGAAATGACTCAGCTTCTCTTTCATGAACTCTCTAAATCCAAGTATCTTCTATATTCTCAAGATCCATCATCCCCCCCAACTATACTTCTCAGTAGGCAAGAGCAGATACTGGCTCCAGTAAACACTGTAACCCAAGGAGTATAAACATGTCTGAGGCAATATTTAGAATGTCTGCAGACCACCCCTCTAATTTGTCTAGGAATTGTTCAGTGTCAGGACTAAACAGTTGGTTTATACCTCATGCACACAAGAGACTCCAAGAATAGGGTTCACAGCTAACTGCATAACGAACTTTTTAAACTATCTTTGAAAGAAAAGCAACTGCAGCATTTACCTCTAGATGGGCTTATCAGGGTTTCTGTAACACCCATCTGACTTGCTCTTTATGTAAGGACACTGAAAGTTCCTGTTACCTGGCAAGGACACATTGAACTGGGATGGCCTGTTCTTAAAAGCAGAGCAACGTCCTCATCAGGCGGAACAGAGGATTCAATTCAATCAAGTATGTGACTGTTCACTGGATCTGGCTCCAGCTAGTGGTCAAATATTCAGGATTTTTGCAACCTGATTGTTGAATCTTTGTTAGCTTGACGTTGGTCATGGTGAATATATTTACATCATGAAAATCAGCAAATGCTACAAAGTAGGGCCTTTCCCCCCAAGGGAATCAGTTTACAACCATCCCGCTGAACTTCAGTACCTCCCACTTTGGAAAGTTCCCAACTGGGGTAAGTACCAGCAATACCTGGCGATATTTTTCCCCCTTGAATACAGATTTTTGGCCTCAGTACATAATCTAATGAATTATACTCTCTACTGCTGGCTTGGAATATGTATTTTGGAAGAAAGAAAGTCACTACAAAGTCCACTACCACTGGAACTTACATTTTGAAAAAATTTATAAAAACAAAAATAGATACATGAATGATATTGGGGAAGAGAATGAGAGTGAGAAGAGGCTATAACACCAAATCAACAAATAATAAAATACGTAAACCTAGTAGGGGTCTTGCTGAAATGATAAAAACTTGCCAAGATCCACAGCATTTAAATAATTCTAGTCCCCGTACATGAGGCATGGAATGGGAAGTGGATCAAAGAAGCTTCAATGTGAAGCGTGATGTGTGCACACGTTTGTAACACTGTAGACTACCGAAGGACAGAACCTATGCTTGACATACAGAAAGCTGTCAGAATATGTTTCTAGAATACGTAAGTGAGTGGCCGAATAGGCACATAGTAATGACAATGGTTATAATAACTTTCATCTTTCAGCACCATCACCAACCATAGATACCAATAAGATTGCTTCAGATAAACATGAGATGATATCACTGCCTTATTTGAAACTCTCCAGTGGGTTTCCATCTCACCCAGACTCACTAGCCCTGGCTCCAAGCCCGTCAGTCATCATCAGTCACCCACCTGACCCTCACCCCCTATTCCTCTGCCTCTCATTCACTGTGCTCTGGTTGCCCTAACCTTTCTTCTCCTCGAATGTCCTTCAGATTTTGCTCTTTCCCATCCAAGTACTGACCAGGCCTGACCCTGCTTAGCTTCCAAGATCAGACGAGATCATGTGTGCTCAGGTTAGTATGGCCATGGACAGATTTTGCTCTCTCTTCCTTTAGACTTTTCCTGGTTCATACTTTGCTTCATGCAAGTTTTTGCTTCAGTGACATCTCCTCAGGGACAACTTACCTGGCTAAACTACCTAAAAAGAGAACCACCATCACGTTGGCAATGTTTGGTCTCCTTAACCTGTCGCATTTTTCTATGTAACACTTATTGCTATATGACATTTGTTTATTCAATAATTTTTAACTGTCATCATCTTTTTGTTGGATTGAAGTTATATAAGGCTTAGAGACTTTGTCCATCTCATCTTCTATGGTACCCTTGGGGCCCATCAGAGTAGGATCTCATTAAATTTTTGATGACTGATGAGTGAATGACTTCATTAACAAAAATTCAAGAATGATTGGCTAACTAAAGGAGTATCCCAGTTTACAGAGGAAATAAACAACCCTGCTACCTACCTCCCTAGCCTAGCTCATGAGTCTGCCCCTGCTAAGTGTGATAGCTCTGTCATCTGAATCTCCAGTTATTGTCCAGGTCCCAAGTAACAGAAATCTGACATATTCACATATATGATGCAAGTAACTACAAATTAACATGCCTAAGAGCTAATTAAATATATTCCCCACTCCCAACTTCATTCCTTATCTTACTTCATGACATTGGCAAAGTCAGAAAATGGGGTTATCATCCTAGACTTTCCAATTTATCCTTCCCACTGTCAGCCTCAGAGATAGCATTTTGAGATGAAAATAATCATTTCATGTCCTTGGCAAAAAATTTTTTGGTACTTGTAGGTTAAAACCCAGCCTGCTCAAGAAGACTTCAAGGATACCTTTACTGTGACTTAGATCTACTTTTCCCATTTTGTCTCCAACCTTATATCCTCTCTTCTTGCCATGGACTAAATTCTTTACTCCAAGCACATTGATTCTGAGTTTCAGTTTCTCAGATCCTTCATGTGTATTACTGTCACCATCTTTACACCTTCTGCAGCCTCTGACTAGACTACCCGACCTCCCCACTGCCTGGCATCCAAACGTTCTTCCCCAGCCCAGTGTTGTCTCCAATGGGAAGCCTTTTCTGACACCAACGAGCCAATTTGGTTTCCTTCTCTTGATATGTGCTTTGGAAAGACAAGAGGGGCTCCTGGTTCTAACATAGTTTCCCTCTTGAAAAGACTTCAATAGGAGTGTTAATCTCCAAGGTACACATATTTAACCTCTATCACTGAGTTGGCTAAATATATAAGGGAATTCTTTGCAAATGCTGAGAAGAGAGGGCCAAAGGCCTAATTAATTTTTCAACACTGAAGTCTGAGTTTTACAGTTTGTTCCTTTTTTATGATAATAAATTTCTCTAAAACAAGCAAGGCCTGGTGATTGGGCAAGGAGCCAGGAACTCTCACTTGGCAAAGAGTTTTCTTTTCTCGGGCTATGTGTATGTGGAGAACAATGCCACAGGTCAAATGTCAACGTTAGCCCAGTCCCCTCCCACTTGAAAATATAGGGCTCCCATCTGTGCTATCTGCCAAAAGATAGCTGAGGATATCCTCTGGCTCTTCCTCCATCGTCTATAAGCACTTTGGGCTGTGTTTTGTGCCAATATTTTCAAATTCAATTCACAAACTTGTAGAATTGGTGATTTGGGAGTAACCCTAGAAATTATTTATTAAGGTAGTTGTTTACTTATTCTATAGCTAAGCAGTACCCATGCCTCTAACACCAGCTTTCAGCCCATTCTCACATTTTATCCACTCATAGCTGGTCAGAAAGATAACATAAATACCTGCAATTCCTTCTATCCTTATTCTGGAACCAAAAAGAACTTGGGTATCAATATTTCAAGAAATTGGACTTGCAACTGTAAGTTGCAGTTGAGAATAGAGATAATCCCTGCCCTGTTTCTAAGTGCTCAGGTGACGCGCACCCCCATTTAGGCTCTGGGCTGCTGTCTAGATGGGAAACATCACAATGTGGCATTGGTCAGTGAAGGGAAGGATGCTCACTTAAGTCCTACATACCCAAGTCTTTGGGAAAACTGAATTTTCTTTTTGCTTCAAGTATTAGTTTTCTATTATTGTGCGACCTCAACTTTAGCTACTTAAAATGTCACAAATATATTATTTCTTTGTTTCTAGGGGTCAGAAATGTGGGCACACACAGTATGACTAAATTCTCTGCTCAGGATCTCACCAAGGAGAAATTAAGGTGTCAGCAGGGCTGGAGTTCACATTTGAGGTTCAGAGTCCTCTCTCAAGCTCACTGGTTGTTAACAGAATTCATTTCCTAGTGGTTGTTGGACTGAACTCCCCGTTTCCTTGTTGGATATTAGTCAGGACACTTTCTCAGTTCCCAGAGGCCACCACGTGTCTTGCCACATGGCCTCTCCATCTTTACGCCAACGATGGTGCCTTGAATCTTCCTTGTGCTTCAAATCTCTGACTTCTTCTGTGGTGCTAGAGAAAATGTCCTTCTTGTAACAGGCTCATGTGATTAAGTCAGGTTCACTCAAATAGTTTTCCTATCAATTGGTTTGGGACCTCAATTACATCTGCAAAATTCCTCCACAGCAGCACCTAGATTAGTGTTTGATTTAATAACTTGGAGTAGGTGTGTGTAAACCAGGGGCCAGAAATCTTGAGTAAGGGGGCATCTTAGAATTCTGTCTGCCACACTCCCTCAGAGTATTCCAGAAAAAGAATTATTTCAGAAAAAACATTTTCTCTTCTATCCTCACCCCAAATTTGCTCTCATAGATAGCCAGTGCTTTTCAGCACATTTTTGCCTGGATGTCCTACAGACATCTGACCTTAGCATGCCCTCATTGCAGAGGTTCTGATAGAGCGGAGGAAAATAATTTTCCTTGGAGAACAAGGCAAGTCAGATATGGCAGAGCCATGTTGTGCATTTGAAAGAATGTTGATCGTCTCTACCTTGCAGTGGGATGCCATGAAAGGGTTTTAGGTGGGCCTGGAACATGATCAGCTACGTGGGAATGGTGAATGAGCACATGTAAAGAGATCAGTGCAGAGCGGCTGCAGTGCTCAGGTGAAAAACGATGGTTGTCAATGAGTAGGACAGAGGTCTTCCCCACTAACAAGACTAATTGGATGAGCTCAGCTCCTCTACACTCCTCTTTCATGTTACTGATTGCATTATTTTGGAAGTTGTTTAGCTTGTCTCTCTTCCCCTCTTGATTTTCTGATAGCTCTGTGTCCATGGAACACAGTAGGTGATCAATAAGTGCTTATGAATCAACTAACTTGTTCTTTATACCACAGCTAGTCACAGCCGCAGATTCAGCCACCTCCCTTCGGAAGGCTTTGCTGGCCTTGCACCTGCCCCCGGCATCACAGTTCAGACGGCTGCCCATTCTACCCAATGTGACGTTCCCTCCTCCCCGCTCATCTCGGCTCTTGGTTAGTGGTCAAGATTGGACAGGTCTCTTAGGACAAGGCTCTGATTGGAGTTGAATATCCTCTCCCCTGCCCCAGACACTACAACGGAGCCCACTTTCACCCCACGTTCCGGGGTATAGCACAGCCTCCGTCCTGCCTGTCCTAGCTTTTTGTACCGGTTCACCAGAGCACAAAGGCAGGGGCTTCCACAGACTCCAGATTCCCAGGACAAAACATTACATAGAATAGACTTTTGCCATCCTCTTCAGTCCCAGCACCCCACCCCGTGAGGCTTGATGAGTCCAGGTGGAAACCCTTCCGGTTTCCCAAGATCAATCTTCAATATGACTGCTTCTCTCTGCTAGGAAAATTCTGTGAAAATTACTTTACTCGTGGATTTAATTGACTTCACTGAGATTTTGTTTTCAGTCCTATTAGAAGACCATCCAGTTGCTCCTGCAACCCGCCCTCCCCCTTCCAATGAGCGTCAAGGGAACTGTTTGTGTTTTGTTACTAAGACGGCTGTTGAACTCGAGGCTCCAAAAAGAGCAAGACCCTCCTGAATCTCAGCAACCAAATCCCACACGGCCTCACTCTGTTGATTTTGTCCTCTCAGTCCTGGTCCCTTGTGGACAATTTTTAAAATTAGGAAATTAAGAAAACAGAGACTGAAAAAGACTTGGAAATGCTTAGTAAGGAAAAATCCCTTCATAGAGATGGAAGCTCAACAACAAATCTGCAAGGGAATGTGAACGGTAAACACTCACAAAAGGTGCTATAAATTATTAATATTCTCTCTCTTTTTTCCTTGTAAAACATAGTAGATACTAAATGAACACTAATTTATTTCCCTACATGGGTGGGAGGGAAAAACTACCTTTGGATCAAAAAGGGCAATTTATGGATAAACATACTCCTCAAAAAACTAGGGCTCAGGTGGAGGGATGAGCCAGTCTCTTTCTTGCTATAATTTCCTTGGATTCCTGCATGCTACTCAATCCCTTCCTTCTCTGGGCCCATGGATTTCATGTTCCTGATCTCTAAACTACGAGGGATGTTTCTTGAATGAGGTGGCAGATCCGCCCTTCCTTGCGGTTAATATGATCCTGTCCTCCTCATGTGAAATATCACACTTGTAAACATTTTACCAGCAGGTTTATTTGAAAAGGGGAAACCATTTTCAGGAGAAGAGATGAAGCCCTGTTTCTGATTTTCTCTATGAATGTTCTGAGTCAGCCAAAAGGATACCTTACCCAATGGGCATCAAGACTGGAAAAGAAAGGAATTCCATATAAACTTGTGCAAGGCAAAACACAAAGACGGTCTGTATCTTCAGTGTGACCACAACTTTCACTTTAAATAAGTTTTACTTAAATCACGTCGTTTGAAATGTACATTCAGGGTCTGCCAGGCATTAAGTCTCTCTGCTTTTATAGGAAGATAGTTCCCTCTTAACTGGCTCATAGGGTACAAAGGGAGGCATCTGGGCACCATGTGACACATAGACACCCTTTAATGTCCCCTCTCTGGGGCTGAGGAGCCAGTCCTGCACTCTGGCATGGGTCTGGGCTCCACCTCCTTGGCTGCAAACTAAAGAAGCAGTGATCATAAACTGCTCTCAGCCTGCGTCCTCAAAGAGACTCTGTGCTCTTTGAGGCAGGAGGTTGTATCTTATTCAGTCTTGTTCACATTGCCTACAGCCAAGTCACAAAGACACAGGATGGGGAGGAGAGAGAGAGAGACAGCCCGCAGAACATGCTGGTATAGAGGATATGAAAGTAAAAAAGGAACAAAAACAACTTCAGCTATAAAATTCCCTAAACCTCCAGCAACATAACCTACTGATTCCCTTTTCTAAGCAAACCAGCCAAGCCAAGGAGGGGCTGTCAGCTCTCACTAGTAAAGTCATGGGACCTGCCTTCGTGTCCTGTGGCTAGATTTCTCCTGAGATCAGTGAAGGCCTATGAGTTTGTTCCCCCCCACTCCAGGAGTAGGGGCAGTGAGGGCTGTGAGCCTGTTCATACAAGGTAGAAAGCAGCAGAGAGAAGTGGTAATGATGTATGAAATGTAATTATTTATTTAGTAGACAAATTAGAGGCTTCGCTTATTTTGTTAATTTTTGCAACTTATTCTGAAAGTTGAGGCTGAGAGATTATATTGGCATTTTACATACCATGGCCATATACAACTTCCATCATACAGAGCAACATCATTATTCTGTATTACAGAAATTTCCTCAGGTTTGCAGAAAGCCTTTGGATACCCATCTTCAATTACTATGCAACATCTTCGTATGTGCAGAGCGGAGCTGAACTTGATGGAACAGGTCGCACATTTTTAATTTTAGGGGCCAGTTATCATGCCAGGGGCTTTTCTCTTTAGCCTAAATCATTTGACTTGCCCAGCTACACTGTTCTCACACCCAAATATCTACATCCAATTTAGAAAGGAGAAAATGGAGAGTTGGGGAACTTAAATAATATGTCCAAGATCATAGAGTTACATTCTGGCAAAGTTGGTATTTGAACTTAGGTCTCTCTGCCTGCAAAACCCATTCTCTTTTCATCACACCTTACAACTGAAATCAATACCCAGCTGACACTTAATCAGGAGATGCTATTGGATGCCCTAGTAGAGACAAAGGCAAATGTTTCCGAGATAGGGACTAAGAAGGTCTGAACGCCTGGAAATGCTGGTCCTTCCTAGACTGTTGAAACTACTCTTACCAAGTTCATCATGAGCTCATTGTTGACAAACCCAACACATGCTGTACAAATTAGTATTCCTCTGCGTAAAATTATGGAAATTCAACATGGAAATCTAAAAGTAGAACTGACTTTAAACATAAAGAGATTCTGAGATGGAAATAATATTCTCCTCAGTCTCCCCCTTTTCCTTTTTCTTTCTTCTCATTTTTCTTCTTTTCCTCTCCCTCCTCCCCCTCCTCCTCCCCCTCTTCCTCCTCCTATTCCTTATCTTCTTCCTCTTCCTTCTCCTCTACTTTCTCTACATCCCTTGGCTCTCCCCATATTGGTTGCATTTCCTCCTACTACCAACTTCCTCCATTTATTTGGAAAGAGAGAAACAGAAATGGCTACTGAACACTTCAGACTTATGTCATACCAACCTCGCCATGACAGAAGACAGAGAAACATTCATTTTTCTGATACTGATATACAATATCTTCTGGAATGATCCTGATTGGGCCTGTTGGATCACAGGCTAAACTCATGGTCTGATCTCTACAGACACGGTCTGTAACTGGTGGGTGGCTCACTCTTGTGGTCTGGTGCAGTGGGAAAACGTGACTTGTCATCTTCATCAGAGCCACATGGAGGGAAGGGCTTACTTCTCAGGTGAGAGGGGAGGCTGTCATCATAAAAAGAGAGGGAAGGGTTCAAAACAGACAATAATTCACATATATTCACAAAGGTATATTTTGGACCTAATCTACATAAATTCCCGGTTGCATATCTCATTCTCATCTTCTTTGATTTCCAAAACAATAACAAGTTAGGAATTGTTTCCTGTAATCTTTAATATTGTATTCATATAACCAAGGCTACAATGTTGATATATGAACTGTCTAGCATGGCAGTTATGGCTTGGTTAATATAGTGATAATAATGATGAAAATGATAACAGATACCATTTACTTAGCATCTAGTATGTGATTATAAAGTTGGACTGTAAAGTCACAGATAGACCTGGTTTCAAATCATGACCCAACACTTACAAATTGAGGGACATTACCACTGAATGTCAGTCTCATCATTTGCAATATTGGGCAGTGGTTATAACAGCGTTGCCTCCAAGCATGTTAGCTAAGTTAAATTAGGAATATGACCATAAAGTGTTGGGGACAACGCTTGGCGCGTATTAAAAATAACAGTAAGGTGTAGCTACTATTTTTATGTCTCAGTCATTGCTCTAGACATTTGATTTGATCCCCAACAACTAAATAAGTGGCAAATACTGTCCCAATTTCTTTCATAGGTGAGAAAGTAGAGTCTTAGAAACTAGAGTTCGATAATTTGTTCATTCTTAGCTTATCAGTAAACAGCTTGAAATTGGAAGATGTCTCTTGGAGTTCAAAGCCATTTGATCACCAAAGGCTCACTGTCACCTTTGAAAAAAAGTGAGGTCATAATCTGATAAAAGGTAAACCATTCAAAACCTGTCCTATACCTGAACATTCAAGGTGCACAGTGGCCAAGGTGAGTGTCAGGAGTCCCCGTAAGTGTCTGTTCATGGCTTTTCTAGTTCTGTCTCAACACCCCTCTCCTCTGTTCCCCTTATAATTCTGTTCACCATCTCGCAGACAACCCACGGGGTGGTTTTAGAACTTCTGCCAGGGCCTTGCTGCTCAGTGACCCTTGGGAAGCAATGAGGCTGCTGTCTGGTATTATTATTTCTTTAACATGCTACGAGCATTTTGCAGGATGAGTGGCTTGAGACTAGGGCCTATGCCGGAGGCCTGCACCTCCCTGTCGGAGTAGCTTCCCAGGGTTGCCCAGCCGAGGATAAAGATGGTGTTGAAAATCATTTCTGTTTAGCGAAGTGCTGAGAAGGGGCCGGACTGCCTCTATCTTCCCTCCACTGTTGCTCCAATTTTTGTTGGATCCCAGGCTAAGTGTTCCCATCTGTGTTATTCTATTAACCGAAGAGGAAGGAATTAGCGCATGAACTTGTCACATCTTGTGACCTGTTGCACACTGAGATGGGAGATAGTCCCAGAACAAACAGCATTCTTTTTCGCAGCGCCTTTCAGACCTGTGGAGGGCAATAGGAAGAGCGTTCTGACCCCATGAAACATACCAGCACTGTCCCTAAAATCAAATGGGGCCTCTCTGGGCTGCACCTTCAGAAGAGCTGAGGAGAAAGGGTGGCAGAGCTTTAAAGGAAACTTCCCCTCTCTGCCAAGCTCCAGATGGAAGACCTTCTCACGGAAATACTTGCTGGAGACGCTTTGCTGACACAAAGTGCTGCCAAGAAAAGGGGCCTCGGGGTGGGGAGGGGCGCTCTTGTCCTTTCTCACTGGGAAACTCAGGGCAGAGAGGGTGGCAAAGGCCCTCTCTGAACACATCTCGGTGGAAGGGCCCCACGCCAGGGTCCCGCGTGAACAGTCTCAGGGAAGTTCCGACCATGAGCTGGTGATGTTTGTGACTTGCTTCTCACACACAGATCTTGACATAACGTGACAACACACGGAAGGTGTCTTTGATCCATGCTTCCTTTTTATAAGGCTTTTATAGGAATCCAAGCTTGACTAAGTGCTGGATGCAGATTCAGAGCGAGAATACACTGGGTATGAAGTGCTCCAGAGAACTGGGCTCCATCGAGAGCTTCCCTGATGACGCCGGTTTGTACCAGTTTGCCTTGGCAGAAACTCAGGATATGAGAGAAAGACGCACAAAAAATAGAAAAAGTAAAAAAGAAAATTTTCTTTTCAAATCCAACTAAATTTTACTGCCTGCAACTGGCGGAGGACAAGAACAATCACAGGGTCTCTCTTCAGGGGCAGCAGAGGACCAGTCTCACGGGTGAGCTAGTAGAGACTGAGAGGGGGCTCCACAGGCCCCAAAGACGGTTTGCCCGGGAGAAGTGGCTCCCTGCCAGCTCGGACTGCCACCAAGAAACATTGTCTGCTTCCTACTTCCCATGTCCTCTCAAAAAAGAAACACTTTGCTCCATGAAGACAAACATCGATTCCAGGATCTCACAGTCCCAGCTTATGTCATGACCTCCAGAAATAATTTCCATCAGCAAGTATTCAAATAGGCTTTTTTTCTCCTCGATTTCCTCTGTTTTTTTAGAATTTTATGGCATATGCAGGGAGCCACTTGTGAAGGTAGTTCTAGGCAGGCTGTTCTCTCCTTCACGCCCCGTCAATACGTTGTGAATCGGTAAATCAGGGGTAAGGCAGAGGAGTCTGATTCCGGCAAGCACCTGACCCACAGAATGGTGATACAGATGGTGTAGATGCTTCACTGCGAAACACCTTGCACCAGGGATTCCATCCATCCCTGAATCCACAGGTAACACTTGACTCAGCCAAAACCACTAAACCTCAACTTGAACCCTCCTGTCGAGAGGCTATATTGGATCCTGACCTTAATGACAGTATGAATGAAACAAGCTAGGAGACCATGCCATATATGTCCTTTCTTGTACATAACATCCTCAATATGAAAGGCTTCCCTAGGCTTTAGATAAGCAGGGACCCTAGGAGGAAACTATTGAGGCGATGGATATATTCATGGCATAGATTGAGATGAGGGTTCCAGGGGTGTATGCTTATCTCCAAACTCATCAAATTGTGTACATTAAATATGCACAGATTTGTGTATGTCAATCATATCTCAGTGAAGTAGTTTAGAAAATATTAATTGAGGTGGCTCATGCCTGCAATTCCAGCACTTTGGGAGGCTGAGGTGGAAGGATCACTTGAGCCCAGGAGTTGAAGACCAGCCTGGGTAACAAGGCAAGACCCTGTTTCTACAAAAAATTAAAAAATTAGCTGGACATGGTGGTGCACACTTGTAGTCCCAGCTACTCAGGAGGCTGAGGCAGGGGGATTGATTGAGCCTGGGAGTTTGAGGTTGCTGTGAGCTATAATGATGCCACTACACTTTAGCCTGGGCAGTAGAGGACACAGTGAGACCCTGTCTCCAAAAAAAGAAAAAAGAAAAGAAAATATTGATTCAAAAAATATTTGTCGAACATGCTTTTTACAAAATACCATGGTTGTGATTGGTAATATACAAGTGATCACAACGTATGATGATCTAGCAGGAATTACAGACTCATAATAAACAAACATTTCCAGTTGATGTAATAAAGATACGTTAAACCCTGAATATGACTCAGGGCTGTAAATATATTAGAGAATTTAATCAACTGTACAAAGTAGGTGCTCTTGTTATTCACATCTCGCCAATGAGGAGACCGAACTGCAGGCGGCCGGGTAACTTGCTCGCAAGTATCCTACCAGCACCTGCTGCTGCTGTGACCCTCACGCCGGCGGTCCAACTCCAAAGCATGTGCTCCTTACACGCTCTTGCAGTTCTCAGGAGCAACTGGTGAAGCAGCAATAAATCTATCAGGGACATAGAAGGGAAATCACGGCAATAACTTTACACCCTGTGTTTCATTTATTTGTTATTTGGTCCCCACAAGGCCACGGCTGCATCTACAGCTCTCTTACCTGAGCCCCTCACTGCCGTGTCCACTTCAACTGCTCATCTGCTCATCTGCACCCATGAGGCCAAAGGCACCAGGAAGCAAATAGATCCCAATCTAGACTGATTATCTCTTCCCTTAAATTTTCCTCTTCTCCTATGTTGTCTGGCCAAGGAGACCTGGCTTTCTCCTTGAAAAGCTAAATAGAGGCTCCCAGCTGTGGCCTGTTTCCAATTTAAAAACAAATAGATCATAGGCCAGAACCTCAGAACAAGATGTGCCCCATCTTCCAATGAAATATGTTTCCCACTTAAAATTGAAATAAAATAATCACTCATGTATGTATTTATTTCAGGTCATTTTCAGCAACTAGAATATAAACTCCTTGAGGGTAAGGACTAAGATTCATTTATCACCATAACCACAATACTTAGCGTAATATCTTTAAATGTTTAATTATTATTGTTGGATTATTAAGTGAATCTCTATGTGCCAGGTATTTTTCTAGGTCTTGCGACTACAGAGCTAAACAAGACAACAACTTACTTTAAGGAGCTTGTAGTTTAGAAAAGACAAAGGGATCTTTTAAAATCTTAGATGCAGCTTCTGCTCTGGTTGAAACTCTCCAGTGGCCATTCGTCGTTAGTAAGAATAACATCCAAACACCTACCTGGCCCACGAAGTACTCCCCGACCTTGCTTGTGCTTCCCACCTCGTGCCGCCTTTCCTCTTCGTGAATATTGGCAAACTACGTTGGCTGCCCCTGTTCTTTTTTGCCCTTGAACCTGCTAAGCTCATCCTCCACTTTGGTCCTTAGCAGCAGCTGCTTCTTATTCTCCAAATTCACCTTTTCTGATCTTCACCTGCCTGGATCCTTTGGTCATTCATTCCCAGCCTTGGTGGCAGCTCCTTAGAGAAGCCTCCCCACGTGAGCCAACTAAGTGGTCCTCTAATCTGTTGTATCGTCCCGTGTTAATTCTCTGCATAGTGCTCATGGTTGTGTAATATGTTCTTGTTTGTGTATTAGTTATCCTTTCGCTCCCCTGCTAGAACGTAAGCTGTAAGAAACGTGTCATTCTCTGACTTGTTTACCATTGTATCTCATTATCAGAAAGGATTGGGATCAGGCACATTGTCGTTGCTTAATAAATAAGAGACGAAGAACTGAATTCTTGAGTAAATAAACCTCTACCAAACACACTGGACATGATTTTCCCTTCTCTGCTCATTGTACAGCAGGTCAAAAGAGTGAGATGTTTTTGTTGTTGTATTTGTTTTGTTTTTTTAATTTTGAGAATCTATTTGTTACCTTTTCTGTTGTATCCATGGTTTTGTTGCATTGTATTCTAAGCTGTTTATTGAAGCACTGCTTATGCTGCTCAGAAATTAGGGAAACATTTTTTATCGGTAAAGACTGAGTGAATAAACAGCATTACCTCCATAAAATAGAGAACTCTGAAGACATCGAAATGCTAATATATGCCTTTATTTATTGATATGGAAAGGTTATCATAACATGTTAACATTTTCTAAATATTATTAATCAGTTCACTGTAATTTTATGTGTATGTTCTAAGAAACGTGTTCAACAAAAAGTTAGTGGATGTTTCCTCTGGATTGCGGGATTATGGGTAATTTTAAAATAGCATTTATAATATGACAAAAAAAGTCAAAAAAACAAGTGAACAAAAAACAAAGACAAATAAACATATGATGTGCTTAAAACATTTTTTCTTGTTCCCTGTCACATACAACATGGAGTCTGAACTCCTTAGTGTGGTCTAAATGCTGTCCCCCATGGGACCATCTCTCTGTCCAGGCTCATACTTCAACAATTCCCCCTTTAGGATCCAAAATCCAAGCATACCTTTTCTTTTGCAGTTCTCTGAGACACACATGCTTGGCCACACCCTCACCGCATCACTTCCATTTCTGTGGCTTCTCCGTTTGCCAACAGTGCCCTTCTCCACCTTGCCTGTCAGGGACACACCTATGGCTCTTTGAGGATTGAGCTTCACATTCCTCCCTCTCTGACACTTTTCTTTAAGCGGTGTCTGTGTCAAAGCCCTACTTCTCTCTTTACACCTATGCTTGGATATCCACCTGTTCATATTCATGTACTATCTAATAGCAGGTACTATTTACTGGTAGTTAAACTATGCCTAATAATTGTAGAAAACATCCTTGTTTTTAATTATCCTCCACCACAACCTTGCAGATAGCCATCATCATCTCCATTTAACAGCAAGGAACATTTAAGCGAGTTTCTCCATCTCACCCAGCTAGTCATTGGTAGTAGCAGGGTTTAGGTGCAGCCAGTTCATCTCCAGATTCTGTGTTCTTATCCACTGCTCTCTGCTGTCCCATCTGTCTTAGCACCAGAACATTGGGGGTATTTAAACATTTAGAGTTGTGGAGTGGTCAGTGCAAGAGGCATGAATTCTCTCACTGATACGAAGCCTTCTCCTAAAGACAAGAAATAAAGCTCCACACTGATATATCCACAACTTTTTGTGATTTATTTGTCTTTTAGTATAATCACTAAACTTTCTTCTGAAGCAAAAGCTTTTGAAGAGGCACCTTCAATGTTATGTCTCATGGTGGAGGGCCCAAATCATGCTACCTTGTTTCTATTTAACACTTTAGTTAACACCTTAGGGGTACACAAAAGTATAGCATAGTCTATTACTGGAAATAGAATAATGAAATTAGATAATGAAGAATACAAGATGCTGTTCATTCAGTAGAGTGTGTGGGGCTCTGGATTCCAATCTCCTGGGATCAAATTCTCATGTCACCTCTTATTCACTGTGGGTCCTTGGGAAAATTGCTTTTTTTTTTTTTTTTTATTTATGTCTTCCTTGTCCTGTAAAGTGGAGATGCCAATAGTACCTTACCTACAATGTTATTTTAAGGATGCAGTGAGATAATGGAGTCAACATGCTTAGTATAGTTTAGACCAAAATAAGTGCTCAATCAAGCATCAAATTAAAAAAATAGCTCCTGTGATCACTATTTTCCATTCCAGGGGCCATATCACATTGGGAAGAGTAGAAGCCAGGTAAGGCACTAAAAAGATTGAAGTCTTCCTGGTCTAACACTTAGGAGGTGATGAAGGGAAATGAACTTTTCTCATCAATTTCACACTGACATACATTACAAGACTAACAAATACTTTACTTGCTAATATTTGCCTCTTCTTAGATGATAATTCCCCTGTGTTTTTATTCTAACAGAATTGCAGCCTCCCTTTTTCTTGTTTTTTTTTTTTTTTCCTAGTAATGCTCTTCTCTAATTCTGGCTCGTCATGCATCCCAACCCCAAAAGATGAGGGGTAAATAGGTGACCACTCTGTCCAGAAAGCCAGAAAAGGAGATGAGGATGATACCTCTATTCTGCCACATGTAGAACTTTCTTTCTACTCTCTTTCAGACCACAATACCAGCCAAAAGGAGACTGGCAATGTTCCAAGTCCAACAGGGTCCTAGAGTGGAAGCCCAAACTGTGTACATCCTGAATATACAGACGTATCCAGGAATGCATGGAGGGTCAGCCAGCCAGGCAGGATATGAGCCAAGGAATCTCATGGGTGGGATTCCAATCTATCTGATGATTCTCTCCCCTATCTGGCCCACAGCCCTGTTAGAGCAACTATACTATTCTGTTGCAGGTTGAAACTTGTCTGTTGGTTTTCTACTAACTGCTAAATTCACTGAGGTCTTTAAGGATGTCTATTTATTAATATAGACACTAACTAGTATACTGTATTGATGTTCATCCAATACCCGGCAGAGGTCTTGACCCATAAGATACACACAATAAATACATATGGAATAAATGAGTGAATGGATGATGGGGAGCAGAAAAATGATGTTTCATCCAAGGAAAGTTATTTTCTTTATAATGGAGAGTCTATTTGGAATAAAACACGCATGATGAGTTATTCAAATGGCATTTTGGCCACCTCTGAACATAAGAACTTGTAACAATATACTGTAAGAAAACTATTTCATGTGAAAAAAATTCCCATGAATCTCTGTAATCAAGGGCAACACCGAACATCCCTTATTTAGGTCCATTTCTCAATAGCACATAAAAAGAAGCCTTGGGGTGAGTTCTTGCATTAGTTACATGATCATTTAAGGACACAGAAGGACAGAAATTAGGCGAAGCTACTTACCTGGAAGCCACGTCAGAGGGAAGCATCCCTGAAATGCTCCGGGAACCTATGTAGCTGGGGATTGAGGAGGAGTCCCACACACACAGGCTCACTGGAGAAGGGAGGAGATGGAGAGGAGTTCCGCGCTGAAAGGAGTTTTAAAAACATCAGTTGTGCTATGTGCTTGCTCTGTGACCTTGGGGGTGAGACTCAGTTTTCCATCCATGAAGTGGAAATTTTAATAGTGTCCGCTTAAATGTCATCATATAATTAAATTATATAATGTATGCAAATTGTTCTGCATAGTTGCCAATATGGGATGATTATAGTAGACATGATGTGATGAAGATGATGGTAGGGGGAGCTGAGCATATGTAAAGCTTCCCAGAAATACTCCATTCTGATCAGGGTAGGAAAGTGTTGGGCAGGGCTGTCCCAATTCTAGCGTGTGGGTAATGAGCCAGGGAAGGGCTGTTATATAATGATTCTTACAACCCAAGGGTATTTTTGGATTATTGTGGTCAGGAGAGAAGATAAGCATTGCATGTTGAGGGCTTGCCCAGATGTACTTAGCAAATACCCACCAGCCAATTCCTACTCCTGGTGTCAGAGACAACTCATTCATTATTGTCAGCAATGCAAAGCCACTGATGGGACACTCGTGCAAGAGGTGACCGAGTACCCTCACATGTTACTTCTAGTGTGGGTGATGTGAATGGACTCCTCAAAAGTCTGTGCAAAAGTTAAATATTGAAACAATGCTCAGTAGGACAAGGAATTGAAAGGCGGTTTTCCTAGAGCTTTCTGTGAAAGTAAATTCAACTGATATTATCATGAGTTTACTTGTAAAATGGAAACCTAGAGAGTTCTTGAGTCTCTTAAGAGCTTCATTTTATTTCTATAGAAGGAATTTAAGATCTTTGTAGAAAAGGCTGGATATTTGCATGTGAGAGCACATCTATGGTGCTGAGCCCAGAATGTTACCAGACAAGTGTGACCATGTAGTAGGACAGGACAGAGAAATAATTTCACATTCTATGAAAACCACATCCTTAAGCAAATGAGATTGTTCTTGGTGATTCAGAAAGAAAAAAAAGTCTGAAACATAGCTGGCCAGATGAGTATTCATTTTCTAGGTATAATGTACATGTTTGAAATATTCTTATCATGTTAACAAAGCTTGATCTGTCCTAATTTATTTTTATCTATTCGATGTGTCCAGTTGAGAGTCATATGTGTATAAATATCCCAAACAAAAATTTTCCTTTGAATTTCTAAAAGATTAATTTGCATAACTATTTAGTTCTCTGTTATTGAGAATAGCAAAGTGTATCATAGTTATTTATCCATAATGGAATATAACTCCGAATAAATTAACTCTTGTCTTGTTTGTATCTCTTGATTCTACTCTATCTGATATTAACACTGACACATTTGTTGTTTTTATTGGAATTTTCTTGATGCATATTTTCCACACACTTTATGTTTAAACTTTCTGAGACACTTTTTAAAAAAATTTTTTTTCCAAGAGATGTATTTTTGTTTTTAACCTGAACTGACAGTTCCTAAATATTCAAGGAGTATACTACAGTAGTCTACACTGAATATCATAAGAGATACATTTGTACTTCCCTCTGTGATCTTGTTTTCTGTTTTCTGGATTTTATGCTTTCCTACCATTTCCCCTATTTCCTGTCTTTTGCTGGATGAACTCTGCTTTAATTCCTTTAATCTCCTACAGTAATTTGGGAGGAATCATCCTGTTTTTTTTATTTCTACTAAATTTTTCAAAATAACATACTTGATCCTATATTCCTCTAATTATCAAGGTCAAGAAGAAACAATAGCTTTTGGCTCTGTCCTATTTTAGTTGAAAAATTTAGCACATTTTTTTTCACTTCTTCTTGTTCATCCATTTCCCAGTATTTCATAGTGCAATATGCAGTCTTAGATAATTGTTCTTGTTTCCCACAGTATTTTATATTTTGAGTTATATTTATTTTAAAATTTAGAAAAGTCCTCCTCATTTCTTTGAGAAGCATTCTTGGTCTTGTTCTCATTGGTTTTAATTGTTTTGGTTCAATTTTCTTTTCCATTGTCTTTGCAGGGGCCTCCTATGCAGGCTGTTCTTCCAACGCTGGTGTCCTGGGGGTCCTGCTCTGTGTCCTTCTTCCTGCTCTATCTCTTATTCCCTATAAGCTCTTGTTGCTCTTATATATGCTCATGTGTGCGTTCGTCACATCTGTGCTTACAACTATTGAATCTCTGTCCTCGGACCAGATTTCTCTCCTGGCTGCACGATTTGTATAACCACCTGCCTGCTGGATATCTTCTTTAATACATCAGAGATACACACAGGACTTCTACAGAAACATCCACAGAAATACAGAGGTTTAACATTATTCCACTATCTCTCTAATTCAGGGGAACATGGTGTGGAGAAGTAACCAATAATAAGGACCTGCTACGTGCTTGTCACTGCTAGTGGTATTTTCACACATCACATCACTCAATTCTTATTTTAGCCATCTGGTGTAAAGACTTAGGTGCCCATGTCTAAAAGCGGAGAAACTGAGCTTCAGGACGGTTCAGAAACTTGTCCAAGATTCAATTTGGGTTTCAGCATCTTGGAACTTTCTCTTCCATCCACACTAAAACTTTCCTTTATCATTGCTTCAGATTTCCTTTACCTTTGTGGCTTGATTTCCTTTAAGAGACGGGTAATAGGCTTCTCATTCAGACACCCTTTTGGGTCATCACTCCTTGCTGAGGCTGTTTCCAAGTCTGATTCCACACGTGGAAACTGTGAAGGAGGAATAGCTTCATCCCCTGCAATGGTGAGGAGACCAGCTCCACTCTGTAGTGGAGGTGAGGCTGTCCTAGACTCCCCAATCTTCTGTCACCTGGATCTCAAGGTGAGTGGGAGGGACCTGCCCTAGGGATGGCATCCTATCCTAATCATAGAGATTCGTAGGCATTCAGAACTATTTTTCTTCCACTGCTTCCTGTTTACCTCGAAAGGTGGGTGGAACTAGAACAGCACAGAAATTTGTAAAACTAGACTACTGTGTTTAAAGTGCCATGTTGGAAGTTTCTGATTTGGTTTGACTTTTGGTGGATTCTTCCATGGCCCTGTTTGTCTCCAACCTAAGAATTCTTGTTTCTGACATTTCAAGCCAACCTAAGATGGCAGAGCATTAAAACTATCAAGCTAAGGGAACTTTCCAGTTTCCATGTAAAGGAAATGCAAGAGTGGAACTTCCCTCTACCTCTACTTTGGGTGGTACAGATGCCTACATTCCTGAAGTCCTGCTTTTGCAGACCAAGCCAAACAGATTGTCCTTTGAATGTCTCTAAAGCTCTTATTTTTTTCTTACAATGCCAAATGCAATATTTTTTTTGAAAATTCTACACCAGAAGTTTCCCAGCTGAGAAAACAGGCTTGCGAAAAATGATTTCAGAAAATGTAATAAACCATGCAAAAGTTGTTCAGGGTGTGTTTGAAATGAACATCTGGACACAAACTGCTAAATCACCTCGTTTCCCCGCCTCCTTTTTCTCACAGCTGTTTGAAAGAGTCCTGAGGACAGGGAAGCGGCTCAATGAGCTGAATTGCTTTTCCCCGCCCCCATCCCATTTGCACCTATGCAAATGATCTAGCTCACATGTGTGTTTCATAAGTGAGCACAAATACAAGAAAAAAAATTATCTCAATTCCTGTTGACTCTCTGCAGCAACTCCAAAGGAAAATAAACTCCGGATTTTAAAATTTCTCAAACAAAACTTATGGTTCTAATAAAATGTTGCTTTAAAGTGGATTTTTTTTATATCAAACATTGAACAAACCACTCATTCCTCTTCACTTCTTAAGAATGAAGGACTATTACGTCACACTTTCCCCAAATGAAAGAAAATCCAGTTCCCAAGGCTTTGCCTTTTAACTTATAATTGAGAAACAAACGGTTCTGTATGTTCTTACTGAATTTCCCTTTGCATCTGTTTATTACAAACCCCTCCCATACATAGCCACCACTACAACACATACATCCAAGGAAGGCATCTGCTAGTTAAGTATATTGGAAAAGAACAATTTGACATTTAATAGATCTTCATGAGGTTACCAGTATCCACAATGAATGCAGAAAATATGAAATAATTACCTCATATCAGAGAAATGTGTAGGCAAGTATTTGGGAAGACGTGATAGATGTTTTCACATAAAAGGAGGCTGACTCGTCAACTCTGTGCTGTCAGAAGCCAAAGTGGGCCTGAGAAGGAGCGGAGCCTCAGTACATCACATAATAGTTTTGATCATTTGTTTTAAGTATTTGTGTCCTGTACTAGCTCTCAGCTCTTCTGGGATAGGAAGGAGGCGTATTCACCGCTGGATACTAGTGCTGTACTATCAACCATGCACAACACATTGCACATGCCCATTTGATGGATGAATGACTAGCTGAACGACCAAAAGCAATTCCTAGAAGAGATTTTTCAATAACTGGAAAAACTCCCCTATGAAGAAATGGCTTACACACTCACAAGGAAACTTTGAGAAGTGCAGAGAAGGGATTTCTTGGATTAGATGAATTACGAAGCCCTCCCATATTTTAGAATCTGAAATTCTAAGTCCTCCTTCCAAATTGCTTGGAGGAAGATTCCTGTCCACATGCCAGGACTGTCTATCAGCAATCCTTCTTCCACATGCCCCCATGCTATCCTCACAGATATGTCCTCGCTCTTATTAGGACTATTATAGAAACAGTCTTTGAACTTGACCCCTGCCTCAAAGCTGCACATTTCTCATCTACCCAGCTCTTTCATACTGGTTTTATTTTACTTTGCTGAGCTCCAGTGCTGTGCCAAGCACCATGCACAGTAGTGGGCACATGCTAGGGTGCAATTGGACTGCATGGGAGAGACAGGTCACCTGGCACAGGACAGCAGAGTAGGCTTCACTGAAGAAGCAATATTTGAAGGTAAACAACAATGTACTGGATGAAGAATGTATCAAGTACATTGTATGATTTTCTTCCTGTATGAAAGAAAATTACAAACAGTACCATCAAGTTGGAACAGATGGTAGAATAGGATCACTGTAAAAAGCCATAGCTGAAGAGTAGAGCACGAGAGAGCATTGCTGCTGGGAAGTAGGGAGCAGAGGCCATGGAGACAAGCCCATATAAGTCATATTAGGGCATTTGAACTTCATAACAGTCCAGCTCAAATGGATTATTACCAGAGAGTCCGGACTTGTCATTCATTCTTCAGGCCACTCCCTCTTTCAGATATAGTCCCCTTCTAATTTCTATCTTTTAAACATTTTCTCATCCTCAAAATCAATCCCTAATACTCTCTTTTCCCAAAAACCTTTGAGGATTTCCTTGAGTGGCCACATCTTCTCTCAGACCACTTTGAAATTCTGCATCCTGCATAGGCTGGTTGGACTGTGGTGTTCCACCCATGGACCTGGGTTCCATGACAGAGGGGCTCTCTCCTATCCCTCCTTCGCCCCCTTTCCCACTCAGGAAGTATTTGCTGATGGATTGTGCATGGCGGTCTGCTCAGAATAGAACACAGGTCCGGAAGAATGTGGGTCATACACAGGATCTTGACACTGTCCTCTGCTCAATGTGAAATCTTGGACAAGTTGCTTAACCTTTTCAAGTGTCGTTTTGTTCAACTTTAAAATGGAAATCATGGCAGTCCCTACCCTACAGGACTTGCCTGAGTATGAAACGTAAGACGTGTGATTAACTTAGCCAAGTGCTCAGAAACATCAGTTGTTATTATAAAATCCCGAGAAAGGGTTAGAGAGACTGTCTCTGAATTGTCACACTGGCTAAGGCAAAATCTTCAGAAGATTTTGTACATCATTCATCTTACTCTATAAGCTTTGTCCTCAACCACCCTGCAATAATGCAATTTGGAGGAAAAACATTAAAAAGAAAAAGAATAATTATAGATTTTTGATTCTTCATACGCACATACACATGTAAAAGTTGAGCTTAGGGAGGAACAAACTAAACTGTGTGATATTAATAAGTCACATGAGGGTAAAGGACGCCTGAGGAATGGTGAGGAGATGCCTCTCCCTGAGCCCCACTCTGCCTCCTGGTCTGTGTTCCCTCCCAGCACCTGAAACTGAATATTTTCCAGTGCCTGTTTGGCCCTCCATAGATTGTGACCCATTCAGTGTCTCTCAATGTCGGCGACTAAGCTGACCAGAGTGACTATGTAATTGATCTTCCAAACCGAGACACTTTCGGGAGGGACAGGGTGCTCTGTTAAACACTGTACTGAGTGAGACCACAGGTATAAAAGGGACAATCGCTGGCAACTCAAGCTGCGTGGTCATCTGAGTTAGAAGCAGCAATCTTGCTGAGTTGGGTCACACAGCTTTCAGTATCTTTCAAGTTCCTTCAAGCTCCCAGACAAAGGAGTAAAGGCTCTTTCTGATCCAATTTATTTTTAATTCTATCAAATCGTTTTCAACTCAGTGTTGCACACAGGTTTCCTGGAAGGCCATGTCAATATATTGTGAAACATCTGGATCTTTGGGTATCAGGCCGTTAGATTATAATGAGCAATATTCATCCCAAATCTTTAGAGTCATGTAGATAAACCGATTGGTTTCGATTCAGGGAAGTTAACTGCCAGCTTCAATTAGCCAGGCTTCTTTAATATATTCTTTTTCTAACATAGTAGACAACTTCAATAAATTATTATTTATAGAGTACTTATTAAAATGCTACAGGGAAATCATTCCTGGAAACATCTCACTGTGTAACTGTAAATGATCAAGCCCTCGCTTACTGATTGAGTGTCTGAGGACTTAAGTCAGATCACAGGATCACAGCAACTCATGCCTAAGGGAGACCTCAGACAGCATCCAGGCCAAGTCCCCGTTACAAACCCAAACCACTTCAACAACATCTCTGCCATGTAGGTATCCAGGAATGTCTCATGTATTAATACCAGCAATGAAGGGACTCATGCCTGCCCAAAGTAACTTTTTCTTTGCTGAATGGCTTGGTCAGATAAAAACCAACTAATGGATGCAGAACACACTGTACGGGAAAGGGCACACTTATAGCCCTGGCTTGGGCAAAGTTAAGGCATTATATGTAACCAAAATGTTTGTACCCCCATAATATTCTGAAATAAAAAAGAAACCTCCTGACTTTAAATGTACATCTGTGTTTCCCAAATTGCCATTCATTGAGCCCCGTTCTCTAACATAGATTCCATTGTTGAATAAAATTAATCTCTTTCATTCTTTTTTATTATTATTATTATTATTCCAAGGTATTGTGAGGGTACAAACATTCTAGTTACACTTCATGTCTTTGCCTTCCCCAAATGCAGGTTAAAGGCGTGCCCTTCCCTCCCTTCAGTGCTCCCCGTGTCCCCTAGTTGTAGATTCGCCC
>CAUYSK010044307.1:0-16108 GCA_963575035.1 Avahi laniger | reverse complement strand
ACCGGACAGATTTAATCACAGGTGTTGTAATAGTTCTCAAAGAATGAGAAACTTTGAGTTTCTGACACTATAAGGCTGGGGATTAGACTTAGAACAGAAAGAGGAAGTAGGTTTTATCTCATGTGTCACCTTATTGGCTGCCTGGAGCACTGAGTTGAGAAGGATTCTAAAGATGCATTTAAATTCAACAGACTATGTCCAAATGGACCGCGACATATGCCAATTGGGAGGCACAAGTGAGGGGTGACTTGAGAGCCATGGATCACTACCTGCAAAATGGAGCAGGGACCCCTCTTAGGGGCCTGCTGGGCCCCCCAAGCATGGAAATAAAGGAAAATTTTGAGTCCCCCCAGATCCCTGGGAAGTCCCAGGTACCTAGCTAACCTCGAAAAGTGAGTGGGCAACCTGATGAGAACAGTGGCCCTTCAAGGGGGCCAGAGTCACAAAACTTTTGGCTTTCTATGGAAACTAAAAGATGGCATCTTAACATATGTTCCTGAGTTGTTTTTCAGAAACACCCAGCAGATGGAAAATGCAGGTAAGGGGGAACCGAGGACTTGAATACTGACTGCGCTCCATGTTCTAAATTTCCCCCGAGAGGCCCATCGCACACGTCTTAACATTCCTTTCCACTAATCCAAGAATCTCTGAATGCACCTGTGACCAGGAGGCCCCCACTTCTGGATATCCCACCTTTTTAGGCCAGGCCAATGTATAACTTCCATGTATTGATTTACAATTTTGCCTGCAATGTACCCCTGCCTTGAAAAGCCCTGGCCTGTAAGCCATTGAGGAGTCTAGGTCTTAAAATATTCCTTGCATGGTGCCTCGAAATAAAATGCCTCTTTCTCCTGCTGCAACTCTCAGTTTCAGTGTCTGCCTTTGCTGTGGCCAGGCAAGTAGGCCCCAGTTTGGTTTGGTAACAGCCCCGCCATGATGCTGCCTTGGAAAAGTCCCACCTCAAAGATCAGTTGACATTTCTATACCTACTGCCGTGTGCCCTTTAATTTCTAATACTGTACATATTCATTTCCAATATACGTTTCATTTTATATTCTTCAGTATTTCTCATGCTCTCATATGTATTTATTTTCTTAGATTACTTGGTCCAAAGGTACCCAAACTTTTTCTGTTTGTAGATCTAAACAACTTAATAAATATTTATGACCTAACAACTTAGTTTGAAAAAAGTATATACACAAATTGAAAGGAAATATAATTTTATTTCACTATTAAATAACCAAAATTACTTATTGATGGGATGCATATACCTGGTGAACACTGTGTAACTTCTCAAACCTTGGAATTAGACTGGACACCACCACCCTCAGTCCCTGTTCCACGTTGCACGTAGTGCTATAGGATATACACAGTGGACCCAGCTTCGCGATTATGTGACATCATCAAAAGCAATGTTGCACAATCTAATGCTGATATTATCAACTACCTTAAGCTAATAGTTTGTGTGCTACCTTATAAGTACCATGAATTAACATTGCACCACTAGAGCTACAAGTTTGTGTGGTACCTGATGGATGTCAAGAATTGATGTGCTTCTCTTAAAATTCTGAAATATCCGGTGACACCCCAGGGCACCATGGTGCACAGCTTGGGAATCACGGACTTGGTAGGTACCTCATCCATTTCATACTAACGTCTCTGTTTTCTCTCAAAAAAAAAAAAACCAAAACCAACTTTAAAAATTATTTTTCTATTTTTTAATTTGAAAACATATTTATTGGCCAGAATCATTCTATTAATCATACTCAGTGCAAGAAGCACAAATAGGCCATTAGAAGAAAATGTCAATGAAAATTATGAAAAAATTTTTAAAAATGAACTCAGGAAATCTTAGAAAATGAGACAAGGCATCATGATCTTACGAAATCATTCAACATGTGTCAAAACGTGACATAAAAGACATTTTTCCTTTAGAATTAAGGCCAACTTCTGTTGTTTTGCTTTGATTGACAGCTCGGATAGACCGGAAGAGCAGGGAGGTGGTGAAACTACACTCTCAGTGGCAAAACTTAGGTTTGTTTTTTTTTGTTGTTGTTGCTGTTTTTAATCTTTGAAAACCCAGGAAGAAATGAGAGGAAGAAGGGTGAAGAGAAGAAGGGAAGAAGAGATCATCACTACCCTCACATACACAGCTATTTTTAACTGTTAATTATACATTTGACCAATACCTATATTCTCTTGCATAGAGACAGTCAGGTTTTCATCAAATACTTTAATGCGGGATGTTAAAGAAACATCAGAGACCAGGCTAAAAAGGATGAAAAGATCTTTGGGCTCCCACTGCCTCACTCTGCCTTGCTTTGGTGAGGTGGCATTGTCCCAGCCTGCTCAATTCTCCCCTTTGTTCCACTTTCAGCACCTCTGCATCCCAATCTCTAGGTCCAGCAGGACCAGAACAAGGTGAAGCAAAGCCTCCCAGCAGGACAGGGTTGCTCAAGGTGTGCAGAGCTATTAAATCTTCAGTCACTGGAGAGGAGGGACTGTTCTTCACCCAGGAGGAACTTTAATTATCCAAGTGAATGGGGCCTTATGGGTGGTTCCTTAAAATCCAGGCGAGTCATACAATTGAAAACGAAAAAGCAGATCCTGAAATCTGTGACTAATAGAGCCCAGTTTCAGAATCAGGGATACATTTTTGCATTTGCTTCCAGATTCCTGAACTTAGGTTTCATTCTGCAGAAATCTGAGCTGGCAGTAAAAGGAGCAAAAAATAAATGTGTTATGAGCCCCTTGGTTCATAACAGGCATTTTCTTACTGCCTCACCATGGAACAAGGAGCAGCAGTGAGATTTTGTTCTCATCTCACAAAGCAGCTGTGCTGACGCTTCAAGCAGCTGGCTCTAATGTCAGCAACTGGCGTTGAATGTTGATCATTTCACAAGCTAAGTTAAACACATGGGCTTGCTCACAAGCACCGGCAAGGAGGGAAGTGCTCCCGGAGACAAACAGCCAGTGAAAAGAACCAGCCCCTCAGCACACAGAGGAGAAAATTTCCCTTTTATAAACTATCTAAAAGGGAAAAAAGGAAAGGCATCATATTTTAAATTATGAATTAGCTATTTTGTGCTGCAGCCAAAGCACTCATCTGTTGGAGTTAACATATCACCGTAACGTTTTTTTTTTTTTTTAATGATGTTTGGGAAGTTAAAAGTCTACAATGTGAAAGATGTAACTCATTTGCACCATCATTAAGGAATGAATTGGAGCCCTGGCATGTTTAAGAGTTGACTGTGGTGCTGTTACATGATAAAGAAGCAACCTTTAAGCATTTCCCCACAGCCCAGCAGGCTCCAGATTTGAGGAACCAGGAGTGACTGACCAAGTGCAATTAGCGAAGGCATGGAAATCAAAACATCTGCACACAACGGTCTCCTTTTACTTGAGGAGCCATCAATTTCCAACGCCAAACTGAGGAATAAACATTTTAAAATAGAAGAATTGCTCACCCTTGACCACATCATTAAGCAAGCCTTGCAATGAGGCACTTGGAGGGATCGCAGCTCAACCACGAGGGAAGACGCGGAGGCGGACCTGACGCATCGAGTGGAGGCTAGTTTAGACCTGCGTAAGAAAGTTAGTTTAGGAGCAGGGGAAGTGGAAAAATATAGGTTCCAAGGCTTCAAATTCCACCAAAGAAAAGAAACAAGAAAGGAATGTATAGAACGACTAATTATTATCCAAACCAAACAGAACTCTGATAGATTGTGAGAGTTTGTGGAGGAAGCCAGGAGCCACAGGTGTTTCATTCAGGGCCAAATGGACAGTGACCCTGAGCAGTTGCCCAGACACAGATTGAGGAAGAAAGGAATGATGGAATCCTTGCATTTGGGGTCTCAGATGCAGATTCCGCTAACGATAGCAATACGCAAGTTCTTGCCTCTCTCGTGGCCTTTGAACTTGCTCTGCCTTCTACCCACAGCTTTCCCCTGACCCTCACATGGCTGGCTACTTCCCCTCATGCACCACCAGCCCCACCCATGAGCTCTCCCAACCAGTCACTGCCCAAATCCCTTCGTGACTCTCATCACCCCTTGAATTTGTCTTATTATCTGTGTGTCTGTTGATGGTCTGTCTCACTAGCGATGGTAAATGTTTAACACCTGGCTCTGGGGGATGACATGATAGTAACTATATAGAGCACACAACTTCCAAATGATAATTAAACCTACAAAACCCTTTATTGTAAATTCCATATATTCAATTGCGTCTCACAGAATGCCTCTGTTGATTTTCCTCAAACTCTTGGGTCTGTATCTACGACTGTGGTTGCAGTTCAACCACAATTTGACAAATGGAGTTTTGTCCCAATCTGCTCTTTTCTCCAAAAAAATATTGTCATTCAATCTGATGTCATCCACAATTAAACTATTTCTCACCCTTGTACAAATTCTAGTCACTACATTGAAAACCTCTTTTCACTTTCAGCACTACTGTTTTCAACAGTGCTAGCTATCGTTTTTGTATCATTGTAAGGATTGGAACATTTTTGATAATAGCTTGCAAAATTTTTGAAAATGTAACACTCTGCTCTCAGGGGTCAATGTGAGACCTGTGCACCTCTCTAGTTCGGATGGTAGTAAGATTTATGACAAGATGAAGGACACCAGGCACACAGTAAATATATACTAATCTTTTCTTAGTACAAAACATACTAACTTCTTGGTTTTGATTCTCTTAGATTCTTCTATACCCAATTCTTAGTCTTCCTGGGCTGGAAAGACTGGGAAAAGTGCTGCCATCCTGGTCAACTGAGGTTGTCCAGCTACTAAGGAGGATGGCAGTTATCACCCTAATTATTACAGGTTTCTAATGATCAAAAACTTTGGTCACATACAGAGTTGCAGACATCCAGAGCAGTTCTTCTCACTGTGAGACTGTCTTTTTATAGACATTGTGTCATGGATTCCAAAATGTTGAAAGAGTTTGTTCTCCTGACTCAGGCTACTTGATTCCACTTATTTACAGAAGTCTGCAACGCCCACTCGGGCTGGTCATGTGATTGGAGATGGCCTTTCTTTAGCTCTGCAGATACGTAAATATATTTGTTTGCTAGGGCTGGCATAACCAAGTACTGTAGTCTGATTGGCTTAAACAACAGAAGCTTATTGTCTCACAGCTCAGGAGCCTGAAAGTCCAAGGTCAAGGTGTTGGACAGAGAAATTGTTGCATGCCTCTCTCTCCTAGCTTCTGGCGGTTTGCTGGCCATCTTTGGTGTTCCCTGGCATCACCCTGATCTCTGCCTTCACGTTCATGTGCTGTTCTTCCTGGGAGTGCATCTATGTCTAAATTTTCCCTTTTTATAAGGACAACAGGCATGTTGGAGTAGGGGCCCACCTTGTTCCAGTATGACCTCATCTTAACCAATTACATCTGCAATGACCTTACTTCCAAGGTTACATTCTGAGGTACAGGGAGTTAGGACTTCAACGTATGAATTTTTAAAGGACATGATTTAACACATTTGTTTGTTTAAAGACCTTCGAACTAGATAAGATCCTAAGAAGATAAGTAAATGTATGTCCTATTTAATAATTAAAATTTTTAAACTTTATGAGATCTTGCATTCTTTCATAGCTTTAGAGCCTTACAACTTTTAGAGCTATTTGACAATGTCTCACATGGCTTTGTCTGTCTTGCAACGAGAACTGAGATCACTCTTCTGACAACCTGGTTTGGGTTGGCAGCGTCCAGTGCTAGATAGCCACTACTGAGAACATAGATTTTATCTTTGGTATCCGCCCTGGAATCTCTATTCTGTCCCCTCTATAATCCCTCCAGAAATTCGATAAAACAGCTAAGTTATTAGTTACTATAAATCAATTCTAAGATGAGCATTTCCTCCCACATTTTAACATTTTTGAAACCAGAATCTGTTCATGATCTCTGGCATGTCATAGTTTAATTACCAGCATTTATTTTCTTTTAGGTGAGACATAAAATATTATGACCTCAATTAATGTGTCCTAGTTTCAAGGAAATACAGTATTGAATATCTCTTATGTGTAGACTCTGTTAAACATCTGGAATATAAAGAATTGTAATAGCAAGAGAAGGTAGCTGCCTTCACAGCTGCTTAGGAGAGAAAGGTAAAAAACTTCAGTACTGTGATCTTCGGGTAAAATTTTTCTTCCAGACTCCTGATTCTCACTTACCCATGGCCCTTTTCATTTGTATTGCATTGTAGTATCAGTTTACCTGCCTGTCTTCTCTTCTAGCAGCTTGAGGGCAAACACCCTCTCTCAGTCACCCTGTATTCTTACTGCCCAGGACTGTGCATGGCTCCACAGTCAATGCTGCATGATTAAGTGAATGGATGGATTCTCTAAGCCTACGTTGTATTGGAAAGTATCACTCAAGAAAACTTATAATTTAGTCTTAATTACCAAAATACTAAGTCGAGTTTAATTCCATACTCTAACAGGACTTTCAAGCAGGAGTTCCCAGAATGCATATCCTTAAGTGGCTTTTGGTAAAAGTTGGAAAATCATGACAAGGTATAAGGATTGTTCTATGGTTTGTACTGATTTCACAGCCATCTGTCAGACTACACTATCACTTGGATATGTGGGGGTATGCAGGAATGTGGTGAAATGAGGTCTTCCCTTCGTTCCAGGGAGGAACTCTGCTACCTTAATGATCTTGTCGTGCTCCATCTTGTCCTCAAGTTCAGACAAAATTAAGTCTAGATGAGCTTTAGCTTGCATTTTGAATAGGTAAATAGATCCACAGTCAAGAAATAGAACCAAGATAAGACCTCATGCAAGATGCAATATAAGGCATGCGAGTTAGATTTCTATGACTGCATAACAAATTATCACACACTGAACAACTTTTATTATCCAACAATTTTCATGGGTCAGGAGTCTGGACATGGTTTAACTGGGCCCTCTGCTTAGGGTGTCACAAGGCTGCAATCAAGGTAGCAATCGGTTGTGTTTTCATCTGGAGTGCTCCACTGGGGAAAGATCTGCTTCCAAGCTCCCTCATGTTGTTGACAGAACTCATTTCCTTGTGGTTGTAGAACTGACATGCCTGTTTCTTGCTGGCTGTGGCCAGGAGCTGCTCTCAGCTCTATGGGCCACCTGAAGTTCCTTTCCAGATGGTCTTTTCCTTTCTCTCACACATGGCCCTATATTTCTTCAAAGCCAACAATGGAGAGTCTCTGATCTAAGGGAAAGTGCAATACCTGATTAAATCAGATCCACCTAGGATAATGGCCCCTTTGATTAACTCAAAATCAACTAACGGGGCCTTAATTACATCTACAAAATCCTTTCACCTTTTCCATATTCTATGAACAAGAAGCAGTTTGCAGGTCTCACCCAGAGGAGGAAGGATGCTGCATGGGGTGTGACCATGAAGGGGCAGGGGTCTGGGACCCACCTTCGAATTCTGCCTCCCTCAGCATGTATACTGTAACTTCAGGGCAAGAGCATGGAAAAATAATAACTATGAGGTTAACTTCATGGAATTCCAGGGTTGGAAAAGACCTTCAGAATGATTCTCTGCCTCAGCAGGAATCTTCTTAACCAGACCTGAAAAGTGAATGCTCATCCTCATACAGATCTCCAGGAAAAGTGACTCTCTTTGTAATCAGTCCTCATGGATAATAAAAGTTAGCATTGACAGGAGGGAAATAAGTTTCTTATCCCACACTAGGTCCAATTTCTTGGCAGTGGCTTTCTAGCTTTCTGGGGCACAGAGTTGAGAAGATTATGAAACTAAGGACTCAGTGAAAAACAATTCTGGGATCAATTATTGATGCCTGCTTAGGAAGGCATAATGGAAACAAACATATAACACATATTGTTATAAGAAGAGGACTAGATTAGAAGACCTCTGTTCTAATCCCAGCTCCACTTTAGCAGGTAATTTTTTTGGTGGGGTAGAGACAGAGCTTTGCTCTGTCACCTGGGCTAGAGTGCAGTGGGACAATCATAACTCACTGCAACCTCGAACTCCTAGACTCAAGCACTCCTCCCACCTCAGCCTCCTGAGTAGCTGGGACTACAGGCCCATGCCACCATGCGCAACTAATCTTTTTTTATTTTTTGTAGAGACTAGTTCTCACTGTTGCCCAGACTGGTTTCAAACTCCTGTCCTCAAACAATTTCCCACCTCGGCCTCTCAAAGTACTAGCATTACAGGAGTGAGCCACCATGCCCAGCCTTAGCAGGTGATTTTGAACAAATCACTTTACCTTTTGGTCCTTGTTTCTTTATCTGTTTAAAGTAAAAAAAGTCTGCCTCCTAGGGTTTTCAAGAAGATAAAATGACATAACTTGGATGAAGGTGCTCTGGAACTATAAATCATTAAACAACTATAAGATATATTATTGCCATCTAAATTCTTGAACGAAATTATTGCAGTCCGTCTTCAGACACAATCTTTGCCAATACCCTATTCCCACCTTCTTCAAATCTCAAACGAAAACTGTCTTTCTCAAACTTGGACATGATGAACGGATAGCTCCCTGGAATAGATGTCTGGCTTATCACACTGATAAACAGTATGACAACATCATCATGACCGATGACTCAACCCTAATGTCTTTTGGCTCCTTTTAGCATGCTATATTAAAATCATGGTTCACCCAAAACAAGCAAACAAACAACTTTACTTTAATATCATTGTGTGAGCCCTAGGATTGCTAAAAGTGTGGACTGTACAGGCACATGGAAAGCAATCTCGGGATGAGAAAAGCAAATATTTAGAAAGTAAATGCAGTGCAATTTTCCTGAACTCTCTCTAAAGATAGGAAATGTCAATTCAGGAGCTCATGCCTTCAGGCTGTGCTCTTACCCTTCCTCGGTAATTGCAGAAAATGAAAAAGAGGAAACAGTAACCAAGCACTAAACCTGTACTACTCAAAAGTGTGAACTAGCAGCATCAGCATCGCCTGAGTGCTTGTTAAAAATGCAAAATCATGGGCTGCACCCCAGACCTGTTGAATCAGAATATGCATTTTAACAATTTTAAGTTATTTACATTTACATTAAAGTTTTAAAAGCCTGTCCTAAATTTTCCAGAACAGTGTACCTTGGCCCTCACCAAACAGCTTGAGATGTCCAGCCTCTGTCAGTTGATCTCTATTTTGCAGGAATTACTGACATTTTAAACTGGCATCCAAAATTATTGCTCTGACCACTGTTTCACTTTGTTGACGGCAAGATACATTCTGATCTATTAGCAGTTGCTACATAAGATGAGAGAACACATTGTTGGGATGTGTTATTTTTTAGAAGTTTCACTTGTGACCCGTTTGTTAGAAAACAGTGCAAATAGGAACTGATTGGCACACTCAGTTACAGTTCAACACCAATTGACAGTGTTGCAATGACCAAAATGCCAATATCCTTAACGGTTATGTTACATACCGAACCTGCACACATCTGACTCTGCAGCAACCAAAGGATGTATGAGGTTCCAGTGAACTCCAGAGGAACCCGTCATATTTGCAGTTAGATCCCTGATCAGGCCTATTATTTTGTAGCAGGAGTGGAATTAATAAGGGTAAAGCCTGGAAGACAAGGCTGTAGATGTAGAAGAGAAGGAAAATGATGGGGTGAGGGGAGATAGTCTGGGCTTCCTTTATCTGTAGCCGGGGATCATGGGTCCTCGCGAGCAGCCTCCTCTAGCTTTGAAAAGAGGGCTCAGTCTCTACATCACATCTGGCTCCAAGCAATCGCTGTTCGCAAAGCTTCAGAAAACAACGTCGATCTTATGAGAAATTTTGTGGAAGACAAAAAGAAGGCTTATATTACATCTTAAACTGCAAACAACCTAATAAAATTCCCTATTAGACCTTCCCGTGATGCAACAGCTCTGGGCTGCCCCAGGACATCTCTCTCAAGGCATTTTCCTTCCCTACCCCCAACTTTTCTGTATCGTCCCCACCCCTTAATCTTTGTCCTTTCCGATGAGAACAATATGGCTCCTTCTCAAATCCTTCAATTTTATAGAACTGTACATTACTTACACCATCTTTTAGAAGGACAATTTCATTTTGCACTCAGGAAACTGGTGATCCTCCAGTTGCTGGGCTCTCCCCTCATAAGGGGCTAGAGGGGATGATAAATGACAAGCAGCGCTGCAGCCTAACCCAGCAGCTTAGGGCTTTGGCTCTAGCGTCAAGATTCCAGATTCTGTTCTGTGACCTCGTGTAAATTACTCAACCTCTCCAAGCCTCAACTTCTTAATCTGTAAAATGAAGTGTGGAGTCTGAGTAATGAAGACTTCATTTTGGATAATAAAAATAATGCCTGTCTTGTGTGTTTGGGGAAGGTTACATCAGATATTGTATGATAAGGACTTCCCTGATCCCAGTAGCTGGCACAAAAGTGTTATAATCATGATTATAATATTAAATTCCTCCCAATCTCAATCATTCCAAGTATTTGAGGGTCTACAAATGGAATTCTAAATATTCATTCAATAGATATCCATTTAGTGACCAGTTTATGCCTATTTAATAAGGAAAAAGGACGTAGGGAATAAATAAACATCTACCAAGAGCCATCTATGTGCCGGGCACTTTACAAATATCATCTTATTTATTCCTTCAAATAACTTAATGAGAAAGATCAGGGTCTTCGCATCCACAGATGAGGACACAGAGCTACAAGAGGTTACAGAACTTGCCCATACGACACCAGTCTGAGTTCAAACCCAGGTCGCCATGACTGAGGAGCTCTTTTTCTTCTATTAATAAGTTTCTGTGTCCCAAAAGGAGACTACATATCTCAAACTGACCAAACCTTAATTTCTAAAGCAAAAAAGGACAAAAGAAGGGCTAGATGAATAGAAAGGGGAGGAGAAAGAGAGAGAAGGATAGGAAGGCAGAAGACAGGAAGAGAAAGGAGAGCCAGCACCCCGAGCGCGTCCTTATCGTTTTAAGTGACATGTCCCCACCAAGTGGACTAGTGCCAAAAGGAAATGCATCATGTCTGTGGTTTCCCAACAACTCCAGCTAGCAAGAACTGATCTCACCCTCTTCTTTGGGAGGCTCTGATGACAGGACTATAGACTTCTTTTGTAGAATCTAACTCCCTGTGTTTTTTACAGTTTAATTTTGTACTACTCAATACTTGTCTCATACGGGTTAATCTTATTCCCAAACCCATACTGTAATATATTCAATGCCTGCATTTGCTTTACTATTCTGTAAGAAAATGGTAACAGATGAGAACACACAACTAAATTTTATGAAACATTTCTGAGAAGAACCTGAAAAACACAGCACAGAACTTGGGATGGGCACTCAGAGATTTGTTGTTGGAGTAGAGAGAGTTTGGTGCATAACACAGATTTTGTAAATATACTGCCAGATATTATGAGATTATCGTGTTCGTACCACAGGAGTGGGCGTGTCCCGCGGAGGGAATGACCCCTTGTCATCTACCCTGGGAAGAGGTCAGTTTGAGAGTAGGGAATAGAGATTCCGGAAGGAGCTTACACGGTAGGGGTAGGAAGGATATTTTCCATGCTCTAGATCTGGCCAACACTTGGCAATCTCGGTGTCATGGAGTTGCCTGGAGCACTTCTGTTGCTGGGTGGTGGCTTGCCTTGTCCCAGGGAGATGACTTGGAAGACATTCCCTAGTTTGGGAATGTGCCCAGAAAAGGGCCACAGGTTGGGTCCTGACTCTGCAGCGTCTGACTCACTCTCTGTGCCACGTGTCCTTTTGTCATCGTACAGCCTGTCCTTTGCTGGGTCAGGAGGGGTCCACACCCACGCCTGGGTCTGAGTGCTGCAGGGAAATGTGCCTGCAGAGGACACCAGGGCATCACCTTGCAATGTGGGAAGAAACGATACCTACCTCTCAGAGTCATCGTGAGCATGAGAGATAATATGTGCAAAGAGACTGGGATTGACGTGTTCGTTCAATGTTTATCCATCTCATCCCGTCTTACTGTGATCACTACGTGCCAAGCACCAGGCAATGGTGATGAGGCTGTGGGGGAGCTAGATTAGGTCGCTGATCTCTCAGAGTTTACAGCCTCTCGAGGAGGAGTCCATGAGCAGATAAGCACGTCGTCAGAGCCTGAAACGTGCTGTACTGAGCATGTTCTCTGCAGGAAAAGCCCGCAAAGGCTGAGGGACCGGGACTGGGAAGGAGAAGAAGCCCAGCAGAACATGCTCAAGTAAAATCCAGCCTGGTCTGGTCCCCAGGGGCTCTGCAGTGCAAGTCGTACTTTCAGAGTTGTCCTTGAAGGCAGGAGGGTGGAAGTTTTGTTTTTTGTTTCTGTTTTATCTTTACACTGTGGCTCTCAGATCTTAAGGATGGTGAAGCTTTTGTACCCCTGTCTCTGTTGGCCCAGGGCTACCAGGGCCAGGGTGGCTGTGTCATCGCCTGTTAGGTGAAGAGGCTCTTTAGTCAAGGGTGACTCTGCGGAGAAGGTCACAGGTACAAGGTGTGAGCTGCAGCATCCACAGGCTGGGCAAGGAGCTATGAGCGCGGTGTCGACAACATCCGCTGCACGTGTTCACAGGGAAAAAGTCAGACGGTGCGAACTGCTAGGAGAGAACGGAAACTCAGTGAGCCGTTACTGTGGCGGCTGTGAGACGGGTACAGTCAGATCTCATGGAACCTGAGGCTTACCATTTGGGGGGCCTTTTAAAGTAAAAGAATATGAAATCATGAACACAAAACTAGTACAGGCATGAAAATTTATTCAAAATGAAGTCACAAAATTACAAATAATAAAAACTAACAAATAAACATCACAAAAGCCAGAAAAAAACAAGATATTTATATTAATTCACTTTCTGACACATCCCTGCAATACATTTTCCTACGTTTTTTGTCTATATATATTTTGATTACCTCCTTACATGACAGCAGCTTAGTAACTCACTTTTTATTAAGAGACTAGAAAGGTATTTTGATCTTTTCCCTAAAACACTAGACCTAAAAAGGAAGCCTTTTGGGAAGGGTGGGTATGGATGCTTTTTGAAAGTTTCTTTCAGCTTTACAGCATGTTATTTGGTAAAAATCATGTGAGTTTTTAGGATTATTGTCAAGTTTGAGAAAGCCTCTATTAACTTTCATATGTGAGCTACAACCTTTGTAAAGATGCCCCACAGACTAGCTTCTGACTCCACACATTTCAAACTCACTTTCCATTAATATGTCAACTTAAAAATCACAACATCCATAAATTTGGAGAGGAGGCTATATTTCTTATAAAGGGTTACAGCCTACAAGGTGGCCATCCTGACCGGCTGGGAAGCGTGGCCTCCTGCAGAGACCAAAAGACACGCACTTGGGGGTTGGGAGTAGAACAGAGATTTCTGCTGAAGTGGTTGAAGTATACATATTCAAATGGCTATGGGGAGATATGAATATTCATGAAGGGGGTCCTAACACATGTGTACTGACTAAACATGCATGTAACCTATGACTCATGTTCACTCTGGGGTGGAGACTTAACATTTACATCTATTACAATTAGGCCCTACACTTCACAGGGTGAGGCACTCAAGTACGCAGCCTCTGTCAATCGGCCAGAACCAGTCCATGGTTGGTGGACTTCTTATCAAGAGAAAGTTACTGAAATCAGTCTCTTGTCCAACTGAAGCTGTAGTTATGGCTTGTGGAACAGGGACGGGGGTCACTTAGCATCTGGCAGTGAATGAGCTGCTTATCTCGAGGCCAGTGCTTGTTTAGCAGCCAGAGAAAAAGAACAACCTTATGTTAGAGAACAGTTTATTCTTTAGTGCAGGGGTGCATGACTTAACTCTTGCCTAGCATGGCACTAGGTCTTGTTTATAATTTGGAGTCTTATTGCCACAAAGAGTCCATTCTGTCAGTTTTAGGATCTCTGTTTTAACGTTAATGCTGGTCAGTCATTGTTTCTAAACCATGAAAGGGAGGAAGTATAATAAGGTGTGTCCAACCTCTATCCAGTCATGGTCTGGAACTCAGTTTTTAAGGTTTCCCCAGGGTCCCCTTGGTGCCAGGTATCGTGGGACATGTTCATATTGAGATGCCTTCGTGTGATGACAACAGGTCATGGGCAGTGAGTGATAAGAGTGTTCCAGGAAATCATTGCTGCTCCAGGGCACCTAGCAACACCGTAACCATGCAAGGAGGTAACTGCAAACCACTTAAATATTTCCCCTCAACTCAAACTAAATGAACCTCTAAATTGACTTCCCTTTTGCCAGGTCCCCAAAATGCCTATAGCCTCTCCAATGCCACCTGAAGAAAGGAAGCATGCAGGAGGGAAGATTAAAGTAAAAACAGAGAGCAGCCTTATGTTTTAACTGATTGTAGTTAAAATATTTTACTTTTGCAACATTTACAAAAACACACACCCGCACGTGACTAGATCACCAGGATCCCTCCCGAGGCTTAGAAAGGACCCCTGCAAGTGAGGGTCTCTGAAATGTAAGCTGCATTAGCTTCACCGTGAATCCACCTCTGTCAGTGAGGGACTCTGAGGGGTGACATATAAGCTGAAAGTACTTAGATGACACTCAACAAATTACTATCAGTGGGGGACTCCTGGTGAATCTACTGCGGTTCTTTGAAGGCAGAGATCACTGGCTCCATCTCTGAGACTCAGAGCAACTTGTAAAAGGACAGGAATATAGCACTTCCCCAGGAAGGCCTCCTTTAGAATAGAAGTTGCCTGCGTCAGAGACCATCCCAAAATTACTTCGCTGTGGTCTTTGGCCACCTGTGTGCACACACACACAGTGAATGGTAATGGTCTGTCTGCCAAGCGTTGGTTGGAATCAACGAAGATTTGAAATCAGTTGCATTGTCTGGCTGTGATTTGCATCCTCTCCTCCTTTGCTGGCTCTAGGTCTCTGGAGGAGGGAGTCCCTTGTGCCTGCCAGTTGTTCTTGATTAGAGCATGAGTCTCCCAGCACTGTGATTATTTCTCTGCCTGAACACTTTGCAAAAGTATGCTTGCCAAGCAGGGGCCCTGCCTTACTCTTGTTCACATCCGCGGTGACTAGCACACAGCCCAGCACACAGACGGCGCTCAACCCGTGTTGTCAGATGAATACATAAATGCCCATCCAGGAATGCATGAAAGAAAGAAAATCATTCTATCAGTTTCTTTACTTTGTCTCAAATTCCCCAAAACAGGTAAGTTAATACTTGTTCAATTTTGTCAGTAATGTAATGCTTGACCCTGAATCACTTGAGAATATTTGTGTTTTTCAGGTCATTTGCAAAAAGCACGAGTGAGTTTACACAAATAATTTTCACTGTTTGATAGAAAGCATTCATAGAATCAAGGAGAAATCATGTACAATATGCAGTTTTCATTCTGGTTACTCTGCCCCAAAATATGCAACAGATTCTCTTTCTTATTTTTGAGATGGACAAGAGAGCTGTTTGTCTAGAATCACTGTTCCCTTTGTCAATAAATAAAAGGTCCTTGTATTTGCAAGGATTTCACATGACATGCTAAAAAAAAAAATGAAAAAGGCATGTAAAGTTTTCCATAGCAAGTGTGCTTACCAAATTTGCCTGAACCACTTAATTTCAGAGGATTCAGAGGGAAAACCCACACTTCTGTGCAGTGCTAATAGAAAGGCTACAGGGTGTCTGGGTGTTTTTTCCTCTGGGTTTCCTCTTTCTTCTCTAGTTTTCACAGATTAAAAAAAATTATTTTTTAATTAAAGCCGAAAATTTGAAGCTGATTTCCAAGGGAATAATAATAACCTCTGACACTAAGCTGAATTAATAGTAGAGAAGGTATTTTTTTTTCCTGTATTTAAACTGCCCATGGCGTTCACCAAGAGCAACTTAAATCCTCTATATAGTTTCTAGGGTTCTCAAATAAACACTGGACTAAGATAAAAGCCTACTTAACTCCAAATATTTCAAAGGAGTTAAACAATATAAATATTTTCTTAAAAAATTAAAATCTAGAGGCCGGGCGCGGTGGCTCACGCCTGTAATCCTAGCTCTCTGGGAGGCCAAGGTGGGCGGATCATTCTGAGCTCAGGAGTTCGAGACCAGCCTGAGCAAGAGCGAGACCTCATCTCTACCAAAAATAGAAAGAAATTAATTGGACAGCTAAAAATACATATAGCAAAAATTAGCCGGGCATGGTGGCACATG